>JAWQEG010004467.1:0-84929 GCA_033782935.1 Petrolisthes cinctipes
TCGTGTGGATAGTTTGTTAGTCTGTGTTTTTTCTTTTTTTCTGTTTGTTTGTTTGTTTGTTTGTATGTTGTTGTTCTTTATTTCCAATATATTTACTACAATGGAAGGAAAGTGTTTCTGGATATTTGATTATGGCTGTACAATTGAGGGTGTTTGGTTCCTGGCCTTATATAGTTTAGAAGAATCAGAGACCTTCCAATTCACCAACAAGAGAATCTATTCCCTTTAAATAAAACAACACATATGTCTACTTCTGTCAATAAGGTTTTCATTGGTTGAGAATTACGAGTTGCGACTGACTTTTGGATGTGACTCGCAATCCATAATCCCTAGCCCACCTGAGTCGAAGATAATTATTATGAAGCAGGAGGTTTCTGAACGACACGTATAGCACACCCAAACCATCACGAGGCCACCTACACACACATTTCGAATCAATAGAGGCTTTGGGTGGGCTGTCGTCTATATAGAAACCTCCTGCTTCATCAGATCTCGGGCTTCGACTCAGGTGCATGGTCAGTATAGAAGAGTCTGTACACTTATGATACGTAATCCCTGACCAGCAGAGACGAACGGCAGGCCCCACACATACCCTCTATTCGAACACAGCCTCTATATGTGTACTGAGTGGGGAAATGAACAATACCAGGCGATTCGAAGCTTCCTGCTCCTCACACTCTGGTTAGAAATTATGTACACGAGTGTACCAGAGTTCATCATCCCTCTGTCCGTCACTACGATTCACTCATTCCTTCCTACTTTCCCTCCGAATTTTCTCCTTCCTTCCCTCCCTTTGCCTGTTCTCCCTCTCTCACAGTCGGGCGGTCTCACTACTCTGCCTTCCTTCCTTCCCTCCTTCTGCCTTTTCTCTCTCCCTCAGTCCCTCAGTCCCTCCCTCCCTCACCACTCTGCCTTCTTTCCTTCCCTTCCTCTGAATTTTCTCCCTCCCTCCCTCCCTCTGCCTTTCCTCATTCCCCCCTTTTATCTGACTTCCCTCCTTCCCTCTCCCTTCACTCATTTCTTCCCCATCCCCCATTCTACTTACATAATATTGTGAACATCCATACATACATATACACATACATATTCGTACTATATCATCATCATCATCATCATCATCATCACCAAGCAATACCGTACTTACAATCATTACATTATGTCTGTCTGTCTGTCTGTCTGCTGCTTGTCTATTCCACTCCGTTTCTGCTGCTGCATGGCCTTTTATCTCCACCATGTATGCAGTATCTCGACAGCCTGTCATGTCTTATAACTTCTCCTTCTGTCACTGATTGTCATGTTGTGTTTGTCACTCTGCCTTCCTGTCCATCAGTCTAACAGTTTGACGAAGTACATGACGGTTACCCAAAAACTCACCCTCTTGTTTTTATTGTGGGAAACATTTTTTTTTCTCTTATACGATATTTTTTTTTATCCTTTACATACATTCATACATACATACATACACAAAAGAGATTAAATCAAACCGGCCCTTCTAGCCTCCAACATATTTTTACTCCCTAAAACACACACAAGTATATATAGAAAAAATACCTACACACACACACACACACACACACACACACACACACACTCTCTCTCTCTCTCTCTCTCTCTCCTCTCTCTCTCTATCTCTCTCTCTCTCTCTCTCTCTCTCTCTCTCTCTCTCTCTCTCTCTCTCTCTCTCTCTCTCTCTCTCTCTCCTCTCTCTCTCTCTCACACACACACACACACACACACACACACACACGATATTCTTCATGGGCTCAACACCAGATACAGTAGTGAAGTAGGTAGAGGAATTAGTTGTTGTGAGGGACATAGAATTTTTCTCCTGAAGGGGATAGTATACGTTGATAGATTGGAGTGCCTTGAGTTCTCCAAAGTATTAATAATTTAATAATAATTTAATAATAATAATTCACTAACAAAAGAATCGTCCCTCCCTTTAATTCCTTATTTTTCCCCTCCTTCTCAGCCTGCCCCCCCATCCCCAGCCTTCCCTGTACCCCCTCCCCACAGTAAACCCCCCTTACCTCCCTCCCTAATACTGCACTCCACACCAGTCAACCCCTGACCGCCCCCCCTACTACCCCTGCCAAACCCCCTGACCCCCCCCCCTCTACTAACCATCTCTCTCCCCCCCCCCAACCTACCTAACCTGCCCCCCCAGTCTTTACCATGAAGGAAATCCCCGGAGTTGACCCAATGTTGGCTACCCCCGCCCCAGGCTCTACACCTCCTCCTTCTCCTCTCTCTTGTTCGTCTCCTTCTTCTCTTGTTTGTTCATCTCCTCCTTCTCTTTCTTGTTCATCTCCTTCTCCTCCTTCTCTTTCTTGTTCATCTCCTCCTCCTACTCCTCCTCCTTGTTCATCTCCTCCTTTTCTTTCTTGTTCATCTCCTCCTCCTCCTACTCCTCCTCCTTCTCTTTCTTGTTTATCATTTCCTCCTCCTCCTCCTCTTTCTTGTCCTCCTCCTCCTCTTCCTCCTCCTCCGCCTCTTCCTCTTTCTTGTTCTTCTCCTCATTCTTCTGTTTCTCCTCCTCTTCCTCCTCCTTTTTCTTCTTCATCATCTTAATTCTTCTTCTTCCAGTCCACTTCAGTCTCTTGTAAATATAGGCCTCTCTCCATCATTAAAATCCACATTAGGGTTGATTTTAAAGATGGAGAGAGAGGCCAATATTTACAAGTGATTGGAACTGTAGTACTATATCTTACCATCATAAGTCGGTGGAATTAAGAAAAATCATCCGACGTTTACTTTACCAAATTATAACTCTGAAGGTTTCTTGTTTATTAGTGTACTGTTGATTGCCTCTCTCACGTGTTGTATAGAGTATAAAAATCATTGTTGTGTTTCAGTGTTGAGTTCCCTGTGTTGCTTCATAATATTACAGTATTTATTTGACTTAATTAATTTAGGACCCTTTGATCGTGTATGAATGAGACTTGGTGGCTCCTTCTATATCGGTGGTGTTTCATGGCAATATTTGAAGGACTCACTATAACTTCCAATTTTCTGACTACGGTACATCTCGGGGTCCCTTAATAAACAACCATCTTCATTCATAATACATCATGCATCGGAAATCAGTATCAGAAAAAAATAAAAATAAATAAAGGACTTGATCAAATGGCCAATGAATCTTTGAAGTAACTCTTAGCATTATTATTATTATTATTATTATTGATATTATTATTATTCTCGAGAAGCCTTCCTGCAACACCTTATAATTATAATATAGGTATAGATGTGTTTATGTTGTTGTGAGTAGTAACATTAGACTCTCAAAACCTCCTACCTAATAGGAAGATTCTGTTGTTGGAAAATTAGATGGTTATAGATTATTATTATAGTGATTCCCTCAAACTCTGTGAGGGAGCACATCATCTATATGTTACAAATAGGAGATCTGTTTTGTGATATAGTTTGGAGGATTCAGTATTCCTCCCATATACTGTAACATCACGAGTCTCTCTCCATAATAATTAAGGTCACATGCATCAGTAGGAAAGAAATTCTGGGAAATGCCCGGATTAAGATGGGGAGCTGTGAGGTGAGGGAAGAGGGGAGCGATGGGGTGGAGAAAGGGGTGAGTTGGAGAGGGAATGTTGCTGGGAAGGAAGGAGGGAGTGAAGGAGGGAGGGGAGAATCGAGGGGTGCAGGTCAAGTGAGGAGGAGGAGGAGGAGGAGGAGGAGGTGGTTGAGTGAGGAAGGAAGGGTGTAGTGTGAGGAAGGAGGGAGTTTTGTAGGAAGGGTGTATGTAGGAGGGAGGGAGGGCCCAGGTGGGAAGGTGACATAGAGGGCAGATTTCAAGGGTGAAGAAGGGAGTGAGAGCAAGCAAGTAGGCAGGCATAGAGACAGGCAGGCAGACAGACCAACTGGCAAGCAAACAGGCTGGCTGGGAGGCAGACAGACAGTCAAACAGGCGGGCAAGCAGACAAGCTGGCAAGCAAACAGGCTGGCAGGGAGGCAGACAGACAGACTGAAAGACAGACAGACCGATAGACAAGCAGGCAGGCAGTCATGTTGGCAGACAGACAGACAGACCAACGACAGACCGATAGGCAGGGAGGCAGATAAACAGACAGAGTGACAGGCAAGCAGGTTGACAGACAGACAGAGTGACAGGCAGGTAGGCAAACACACAGACAGAGTGACAGGCAGGTAGGCAAACACACAGACAGAGTGACAGACCGACAGACAGGTAGGCAGACAAACAGACAGAGTGACAGGCAAGCAGGCAAGCAGGCAAGCAGGTTGACAGGCAAGCAGGCAGGCAGGGAGGTTGCACCATCACACTCAGCATTACAGGATGATGGTGCAGGCCAGAGAAGGTGACCGCTCAGGGGTCTTTTTTGTTTCCTCGTACACTGTGAAGGAAACAGGAGTCTGCAGTCTACCCAAAATTCTACGCAGCTCCATTCTAGCAACCTTGGTATTTTATTCTATTAATTTGTAGAAACCAGTCCACGAAGAACACACACACACACACACACACACACACACACCAGTCGTTGTCGCCTGATAGTGATGCTGATGCTGCTGCTGCTGTCGTCGTTGTTGTTGTTGTTGTTGTTGTTGTTGAAGTTCCTCAAGCTGTCTGGCCGAACAGCCCCGTGTTGTTGTTGTTGTTATTGTTGTTGACACACAAACTCTTTTTACATTGGCATTCTGTGAGGTTACAATTGTGTGTTCGTTTACAGCATAGAGAGATCACCTCCTCTTCCCAGCTTATATATTTATGTGTACTGTAGGTTTGGGTATGCAGTCTGCATGTACAGTATGTACAGTCTGTCAATGATGCACGTACCCAACCCTCGTTCAGTTACTCGCAGTTTTAGCTGGTAAAAGCTGGAGTAGAAAGCAGGGGTATCTTACAGCAGATATTAGATGGACCAATCACAATCACTGTAAGATAACCCTGCTTACTATTCCAGATTTTACCAGCTGAAACTGCGAGTAACTGAACGAGTGTCGGGTACGTACATCATTGACAGACTGTACTGTACACTCGCAATCCATAATTTGTATCCAGGTCTTGTTGAAGTTTCGAATCATTTGACATTTTAGTGAACCAATTACAATGCTTATCTTGTTTCATATTTGCTTGAGCTCGCATAATACTCGATCAGGCTATTCGAAGCAAGCCTGGATACATATTTTGAATTGCAACTTTACAGTACAACGAACGCGTGTGTTTATTCATGTATGCTTCCTGCTGTTGGTGTACAGTTGGGGACATATGAAACAGACACACTTGAAACGGAGCCCCTCAATGATCATAGGGTATAGGATGAGACGTCGTTGTGTGTAGAGAAGCGTCCTACTAGTAGTCTATGCTTAATTGATAAGGGCCCCGTTTTGAAGTGTGTCAGCTTCATTTGTCTGGAACTGTACATATGAGGTGTGTTCGAACATGTATCTATGTGTATGTACAGTCGGCCTCAGGAATTCGTATACACCACTATGACATCAAGGGTTCGTAACAACTAGTAATTTTAGTACATTAATTTTCTCTAACACATAAAACTTCTAGTAATGTTAGTTATTTGGCTAATACTTAATTGAATCAGTCGGCAGAACAATCATTACAGTGTGTGCGGAATAAAGACCTCTGCTATCAAATGCTCTGTGTGCGAATTCCTGAGTCCGATTGTACAGTTGGACACATGAATGGGTGGTACAGCCCAGGTGAAAGATACTTGTCCCATTTGAGTAACCAGTGTCTATTATCAGGTACTTGCTTTTTATTACCATCCTCAATACTGACTTCTGCCCCTGGTGTCTCCTATTTGGCACTAAGGAACTTGATATTGGGAGAAACTGACCATCTTTCACTTGGGCTGTACCACGAATTCCTGTTTCCAACTGTACTTCTGTATATATGTGTGGTTTACTGCTGCTTCATGATTATTTTAACAAGATTATCTGTTGATATCATTATGTTGTGATTGCAGAGTTAACTTATTAATTAGCGAGAAATATTTTTATTATTATCTGTCTAGGAAAATATATATGTAATCCTATATTGTATATCTGTAATTATATTTATTGTTCCGTACGACACCTTGATGACTTAATGATGTGTAGGTCTATGTATGTACAGTTGCAGAAACATGAAACAGACACATCTGAAACGGGGCCCCTCATTAAGCATAGGGTAGGATGAGACGTTGTGTGTAGAGATGCGCCCGTTTGAAGTGTGTCTGTTTCATGTGCCCGCAACTGTACATGAATGTAGGCTTCTTCTTTTTTTTTTTTTTTTATACGGTTTATCTGTACACCATCATAACGAAATGTTGATGTTTCAGGCGTTGCTTCTGGTGGGGGTGGCAGTCGTGACTGCCCTCCCTATGCTGGAAGATGCCCCATCCAGCTCTGCGGTCGAAATACTTCACAAACTCCTCCAGGCAAACCCACAAGATAATGATGTTGTACCCAGAGACAAAGATATTCAACTGCCTTCCTCGACCCCTCTATCTGCACCCTCTCCCTCTCCTTCTCCTCTCCCTGCAATCCAGTTATCCACTGCTGGAGGAAAGGAAGAAAAGAAGATTGAAGACAAATTGGAACAATCAAAGGACCCTGAAGAACAACAACAAAATCAGGAGTCAACGTTTGAAAACTCGGAAGAAAATGTGATGAAACCACTCCCAGTAGAACCAGTAGAGGCAGAGGAAGTCCCAACCATTCATGTCTTAGAACCAATTCCGGTACAACCTGAAGCAGAGGAGTTGCCACCTATTGATACTTTCATGGACTCTGCAGTAGATGAAGAGCCTCAGCCTATTCAAGAGGAATCAATTGTTGATTATTTCCCTGTGGATCTTAGGGAAGTCCCATTGGCATTTGAGCCTGTGGGGGAGGAAGAGGATTATAAATATGAAACAGAATATTTCCCATTCTCTGTAGAGCCAGTCATTGTGGAACTCCCTCCTGAATCTGAAGGTGATGGTTTTCCAGTAGAAGTCCCATCTGAGTTTGAAGGTGATGGTTTTCCAGTAGAAGACCCCTCTGAGTTTGAAGGTGATGGATTCCCAGTAGAAGACCCTTCTGAGTTTGAAGGTGATAGTTTTCCAGTAGAAGACCCCTATGAGTTTGAAGGTGATGGATTCCCAGTAGAAGATCCATCTGAGTTCGAAGGTGATGGTTTCCCAGTAGAAAACCACTATGAGTTTGAAGGTGATGGTTTTCCAGAAGACCCCTCTGAGTTTGAAGGTGATGGTTTTCCAGTAGAAGACCCCTCTGAGTTTGAAGGTGATGGTTTTCCAGTAGAAGACCCCTCTGAGTTTGAAGGTGATAGTTTCCCAGTAGAAGGCCCCTATGAGTTTGAAGGTGATGAATTCTCAGTAGAAGACCCCTCTGAGTTCGAAGGTGAAGGTTTTCCAGTAGAAGACCCCTATGAGTTCGAAGGTGATGGTTTTCCAGGAGAAGGCCCCTATGAGTTCGAAGGTGATGAATTTCCAGTAGAAGACCCCTATGAGTTTGAAGGTGATGAATTGCCAATAGACGAAGATGTGCCTGAGGAAGGAAGTTATGAGTCTCCTACAAGCGAGGAGGAAGACATGCTATTCACTCCAGACCTTCATTCATCATATCTTGAATTAGAGGGAGAGGACTTGCCATTTGAGCCAGAGATGGAACCTTTGCCTGAAGACGACGGGTATGGAGATGAGACATATACTGAAGACAATGAGGAAAACGAAGGCATTTTTTCTTATACATTCCGGGAAACAGATATACCTGAAGATACTGGTATAGAGGAGATATATGAACCCCTGGAATCACAGATGGAGGAAGGACTGGTGTCAAATGAGAATGCTCCCACTGGATTCTTCGGTTGGGTACTTCCTAGTGATTTCGTTGATGAAGAAACTAATGAACCTATTCCGTCTGACTTACATGATCCAACTCATTATGATGCATCCGAATATGAGGGGGTGGAAGATGAGTTTTCTCCAGATGTTCCAGAAGATGAGGTACTGGAAGGTGAAACAAGTGATGAAGGCAACGATCCATCAGAACACGTACCTTTCATCATCGATCATGAAGTGGATCCTGATGAGGAATATGTAGAGGAGATCCCAGACTATGAAGAGATTCCATATGAAGAAATATCCAACACAGATATTTACTTCCCACCTCATGATGATACACTCTACCAAGACTGGCCATGGGAAGATTATTATCATCTTGGCGATGATATGTTGCCAGATGTTGATGTTGACGAAGACATCTTCTCACAATATGATTATGATGAAACATTACGGGAGGAAGATGAAGATATTCCCCTGAACGGAGACTTCAGCTTGGTAGAAACATTCCCCGAAGTAGATTATCAGAATTTTGATGATAGTATGACTTTTGTAGATGAAATGCCCAGGAAAGAAGTTCCTTCCATTTTCTTCCCTAGTCCTGACCACAACGAGAAAGAGGAGGAGGAAAGTTCCAATGAAGAGGAAAGTTCCAATGAAGATCCATTGTTAAACGACCTCCTGCCTGTAGCTGATGATGACATTACCGTGATAGGTGAACCTCCTAGCCTTCAAATCTTTTCAGAGCTGAAACCCATTGTGTCCATCGTCAGTGACTCTAAGCCAATTCACAAGCCTTTTGCCAGTATTCCATTTCCCCTTTGGAATATGAAGAAGAGGCGAGAACCCACGAATGTTTCCCTGTTTGACTTGCTCAATATCTTGGCTGTAGGGGCTGCACAAAAAGACTCGATGGATACTCAGGTCCCAGCCAAGCCTATCGTCGGAGAGCCATTCACTCCTCAGGGTCGACCACTCCCCATTGCTGAGTATCCAAAGCAGGATTTCCACCATATGGAGCAATCACCCAACTGGATACCAGACAACAACAACAACAACCATAAAGCACAATTTTCTTCTTTCATTAGTGGCCCTACCCATGCTCCGATGTTGTCTGATCAGCTAAGTAACAACCTGGCTCACTCATCCTTCCCTGAACCTCATGCTTGGACACATCAACAGCCTCTCTCACAAGATAAAGCTGTAAATACTATGAACAATCACTTCCAGGTTCAGGACAACATGCACTATCATCATCCACCAACATTTATGGACTCTTCCACAACATTCAAGACAGATGCGTCTCAGCACAATGGAGTAAAGTTCAGTGACAGTTATCAACCACCAATAAAATTCAAGAAAACCACACCATATCCTTCAAACGTTAACAATTGGTTCAGCTCATTTAAGCCATCAAATTTCGAGGTGTTTGGCCTTCCTCATCACCACAGGCCATTCAGCCCATCTCAGGATCACTACGGACCAGGACGCTTCCCACACCACTCCCTTAGCCCCTTTTGGAAATCAGCCACAAGTTCACCAACACCGCTAAAATCATCTCCATCAGATTTCATCGTATTTCAATCACAGTACCAGCCAGAGGAGGACATTTACATGAATGGCCCTCAACATCTCATGGAGCATCAGCCGCTGTTTTACCAATCCAGTGGCAGGCACAGTCCTCGACCTTCCCCTTTCACCATCTTCAATAGGCCATGGTCTCCACCAAATGATGATAGATTCCCTATGGAAATAACCTTCTACCCTGACAGAGAACCTCACTACGACTACCCCATCTCCAGTTCTCGTCGTCCTCATAATTCCTTCAATCCATTCCAAAGTTTCCCCAGGGATAGCTTCTCACACGGCCCTTATTATGGTGGACCACACTACCCACAGCAGGGGTACCTCGACCCCTTCCATCGTGGCTACCCTTGAACACTGAGTACCTACCACCAACATTGAAATCTACCTACGTTTGCACTTATCAACTTCCCCTCTTATTTTTTGTTTATTTTCTTCTATAATCATTATCCCACGTCAACACCATCACCGCTACTAACTACAACATTACTTATCAAAACCAACACTAATATCACTCAAGCTATCTTATGTCCTCTCAGTTTAACGCTTACCTTCTCTTGTTTTTCATAATATCTTATGGAAAAATTAAAGATTAAAGCTACTTCAAAACTATCTTTGAAAAGTTGCATACGGTACATGTATTAAAGGATAGGTTATCATCAAATATACACATTCTTCTGTCTAGTTATTTGGTTACGGTATGCCTACAGTTGAGCAGGCCATGTGGTATGGATGAAATGTAATTATTGTATTAGATTATTACTGTAACTGTATAAAGACACTTCCTAAAATCCACATCGCGTTGTGCATTGTTACAGTCGGTTAGTAAATGTTACAAGACAGAGGATACAGAAGAATGTTGAGGTGTAATAATTAATATATGACAATAAGAAGTGGTACTTGACTTATTAGCCACAGAGACACTGGGGTAGTACAGTGATAGTAGTAGTATGACTTGATGTCCAATTGACCAGCAAGCCTCAATACTCATCACTGAACACAACCCTGGTGGTGGGGAGAGGTAACATCCTCCTATAACCTCAGTGGACTACATTAATATTATTGTCTGTATGGCCTAGCTTGATGGACTGTATTTCTACCATTATCAGCCAGGGAGTAGGCATGATCATAAATATTTATAATGTGGCATTCTTTGCACAGTTCATATAAACTTGAATTGTGCTTCTAAAATAAAAAGGAACCGTCTTCATTATTTACATTTCCTTATTATAGCAGGAATTCTAATGCTTACACATACTCACAGATCTCATATGTCTACACATTGGAACATGCTGGCTGTCATCAAGTGGTTAGACGTACAGCTGGACACAAGAATTCGTGGTACAGCTCCTCGTAGTATGAAAATTCTTTGCAAACAATAAATAAAGCCGATAACAGGCAGAAACTATGATGTAGGATGGTGACGAAAAGCAAGTACTGGACAATAGTCACTGCTTACTGGAGAGACACAAACATCTTCCACCTGGCTGTACCGCTATTTTCTGACTCCAACTGAACAGTATCACGTTATTTTGTACGAAACTCTTTCAACTTTATTGCTTCGAGATGAGACAAAACTAATTATATTTAGTTGTAAACAAATGCCATTTTTTTTTTTTTTAATTCGTGCTTATATTTCTAAACGGTTTCATATCTAGAAATCATCAGTAATGACAAAATGAAAGCAGAATCACTTTTTTCCAACAAATAAGTACTGTCCGTACCTTCCGTAAGAAAACTCCTCTCAGGGTTATTATTGTCTGCACAGATGTTGGACTATTAAAATCCCTATTCTCTATTGTTTATTAAAGCAATTTTTAATATGGCATTGTAATCAGGACACGGTTTGTGTGACTCGCAGCCAACTTCACTCTCTACATAATAGTAAACTGTAATTCATAAAAAGTGAAAACAATTAGTGTGTGTGTAGGCACTGCCATGATATCTTTCTTGTTTTTTTCTTAAATGTATAAAAATATGTTATTCCTAATATTATTGCAACTCATTTCTTGACTTTTACACTTGTTTTTTTATGGTTTCAAACATTTTTTTTATATATTAATTTGGTAGAGTTATAAAAATTTGTTTTTATGATGCCAAGGAGAAACGGTGGACAGACACGGACTGACCAGAGACGTGGTTGAATCACATGACATTTTGTTGTCGACTTCGTTCGCCTTCCTGAATCTTTCGAATCTCTAGGATTGAAACCTAAGGATTCATATTCATTGTAATACTGTTATCTGACCTTGGCTGTCGTCAATACCCTGCGTGATAAGCAAAGTTTTTCGGGATAGAATACAAGGGAACTATACATTTGTAGGATCACAAACCCGGTAAAATTACGATACTAGATTACAATATGACAGCCGACTTGGTGGAGCTTAACTTTTCTGAAAACGATCCAGATGTATTAACCTTTTTTCCGAGAATGAATGGTTCTGTTCTTACTCATGTTAAAATCTTTTCCCTGATTTTATATAAGTTCAAAGAACAATGTCTAAAATGTGAACAGTAATACCTGTGCAGCTATGTTGAACAAATGTTGTTATGCAAAAAAGTAAATATTCGTAATTATTCGGTTACGGTACAAAGGGTCATGTGCATTAACCAGGTTGTCGAGTGTTTGCAAACGTTTGAAATTACTTCATTAATTTTTAGGCAAAACAAATTAATGGCGCTAAAATTTTAGGTTAGGTTCAATTTAAAATAATGAGTTTACTTTTTCCTCTCACAGGAACGATTATATTTGACATTTAAGCACTTGAAATCAGTACACCAATTTTCCCCATATTGTAGCTATCTGTCCTTTGCTTGCAAATTTACCGAGGCACTTGTATTTGTACAGCCACAATCAAATAACCACCGACACTTTCCTTCCATCGTGTAAATAAATCAGTGTCATATCAAAATATAATCATGCAACACCTTACGTCAATTCAACCCCCTCAGTTATTATTATGAGGTGCTGCAAAATCATACATGTGTTGTTCTTTATTACCAAAAAGATATTTAGTACGATGGAAGGAGAGTGTCGGCGGATATTTGATTGTGGCTGTACAAGAGAGAAGATGAACACACGCCTGGGTGAGACCCATTATAGATATGTTTACTAATATGTAAATAGGAAAAACTAATATTCAGTTAGGAAGGCAAAGTTTGTGTGACTTCTTACTTCCTGAGTAAAACACAAATTATACCACTATATATTTTCTGGACTTCAGGTTCAGGCCAAGTTTATATTATAGTTGTGGCTATGACCCCAGAAATAGCATAGAGGACCTCATCAAATTGTGTGAGATATTACTGAACAAAATTCTAAAGTAAAATAGGAAAGACAATATGGTAGTAGATAATTCTGGTTTGACAAAACCAACATTTCAATCACTGTCTAGATAGAACTATATAGGGTTTGTTGTCATTACTGTTCATGGCCCATCCTAAGCGGTGACAAGTATTACTGGTAGAGTTTCTCTTTGTTATGTTCACACAAGTATTTTAGTACCTTCTTAATTTAGTTACCAGGGTAGAAGGTTAAAGTCTTCAGGCCTCTTCTTTCCATTTATTATGTCCAGGTAGTATACAGGTTATGTTCAAGTTCCAACTCTTTCTCTGAGACTATTGATTTAGACTTTGTTTCTTTACTTGGGGAACTGAGATAAGTTTAAGTGAGAAGGGTAGAGAGCCATGGGTCTGATTCATATACAGGCAGGTCTCCAGTTGAAGTGATCACAAGGCTATAGTGACTGACCTATGACATGTGTAATATTGTATTTAATTTCTAAACATACATTGTCCTGCAATTCATACATACTTCAATACATGCACACCCAGCGTCATGTGGGTCTGAAAAGCTTAACTACTCTGTACTCATTCAGATTCTGAATCAGATGACATAGCAGCACAAACAAGGCAGGATATGAGGCCAATATTGTTGTCTCTCTCTCTCTCCTAAATATTACTGACTATGGACTATTATATTAATGCAACTGATTATGTTCATTATTGATTATTGAGCATATACCACGACCTACTTTCATGACTACGACCCACGGATACACTTCTGAACTGGCAGAGGTTAAATCCCGACTAGTGCGGCTATCATGATAGGTTACCAGCATGTGTGTTTTACAACTTTTGGTGACTGTGATTAGCGCCTTAAATTTGAATGGGAAGAATATATTCAGTCTCCGAGTGTATAATGCCTTTCATATACATGGTGTTCAGTCATTCTCAAATGTGAGAATCTCGAGTGCTGAGTTTGGGAGTGAAGGTTGTGTGTATCAAATTATACTCTCTCATTAAGGGATAGTGATGCAGGGGAATAAAAACATACTGATTTCTTTACAACAATGCCACGAAACAGATTTCTTCAGTGTAGGTGCTGTTTTGTGGCACAGTTTACACCTTAAACTTTTTACCAGTGTTCCATGATCCTTTGAACATTACAGAAGATATATATGCCTGTGAAATATAATAGTTAAATACCTGATTCAAATATATGTCTGAATATGTTGATAAATTTACCAATATATCATGTAGATTATAATAATTCCCCCTTGACCTGGGATGAGGACGAAGCTGAAAGGTAAAGGTGGAGGTTAGGACAAGGATTGGGTTGGCAGGTGAGGTGAAGATAAGACTTTTAAAAAACTGTATCTGTATAATAATAATAATAATAATATCTTAAAGTGTTCCTCTACTCACAGATATACTTGTGTTCAGCCTCACACAAAGGGTATCTGAATCTCGTTTTGGAACAATTAACGTCATTATACTTATATCTGGTTCGCCTAATAGTGATGGCCATACAGTCATAGTCACGTCGTCTGTCGTTGCCATTCGGTTCATTCCGTCCCCAGGGAAAGTATGGACGCAATCCTACATTTCTTCCTGAGATCCACTTCCAGTCCCTCTCCTTATCAATATCCGATGCACCAAGCCACAGTCCAAGCTTCCTGCCCAGTCTTTCTAAATACGGAAATAAAAAATAGTATAATGTTGTAGTAATGAGTCTGTCATATACAGAAAATCATTACTCTGATACATATTTTTTTTTTTCATTATGTACATATATGTAGTTGTCGACAAGAATTCATGCACATGGTGTTGGTTCAAATGTCCATAGGATTATAAATTTGTCGGACAATACGTTTTATTACTAACATATAAATCAGTCATAAGACCTTTCCTATCGTACTTCTAGAATAATGAAATAATGACCCTTCTTAACTAACAGTCTACATGCGAATTCCTGTATCAAATTATAATTCTTCAGATTTAAATTAGACTGTTTATCTGTTGCTGCGATACTACTTTTTCATCGCCATAGAAGTACAGTATAGATGGTCTGTGACGTAGATCGAGTTATGTAGAGACAAAGACTCAATTGAGTAAGGTAAGGTCTAAAGGCAAGTCCAATTTCCTTCCGCATTCTTAAACACAACGAGTTTGAAGGAGTATAAAATAATTTAGGCCTAACGGGGAAAGATGAATGATGTAGAGTGTTCAAGAGTTGGTTAATATTATGTATCTGACAGATTAAGAGTACCAGTTAACTCTAACATTAGGGAACTGTACAGAAAAGGGACGAAGCTGAGAATCATTACTATAATTATATAGTGTTGTAAGCTCTCCTAATTGTAGGATGTATGTAGTGAGAAAGTTAGAAAGGGAAATGTCTGTAATAGTGATAGAAGAGTGATAGGCCTATACTATATATATAAACACAAGATATGGTTCCAACAATTTATAAAACCTATATATACATTATATACAGTATAGGTATGTTTATACATATATACGGAATTAGCCTAATACTCATTCTTACTTCCGAGTGCTCCCGCTTTCCCCTTGAAAAGAGAGTCTCCCTTGGGGACTATGGCCAGGTCTCCGCCATGCATGTTGCACAGTATGCGACCGTCAGCCCAGTTGGCTTCATTTTTCAACAAGAAAAATATCTTGTTGTCTTGCAGGAAATGGAGGTCTGCAACTCACACATACACAACGTGTCAGTCCAATACCATATGAGAGGGGTTATACATTATATAAACTTCTCTTTAGTTCTGTTGGTCTGCATAAAATCAGTATTGGACTATTTTTCTTGAGGTTTATTGTAATTCCTTCTATTCTTTCCACAAATCTTGGGTGTTGCCAATAATCCGTTCCAGTAAAGTGTGAATCACTTTGTACTCTTGGATAAATATATGGCAGCATTACTGATCAATAATAATATAAAATGTCATTTTGATTTCACTAAAAGAGATGGATTTCTCGGGATTCGTTATCTTATATTAATTATATATAGAAGTAGAAGTGGAACTAACAGTACTAACATAATCATAAATCTAGTGATTAATGTCTGTCCAGGACTTTAACTGACCTTTGAATGTATTCATGCATAACTCTCTGCTCCCATTGAAGCCGATGGGACACTTGCTACACAACTCAACTGTAACAATTACAAGAGAAAAGAGAGATTTTAGGCACAGAAGACAGACCCCAATACCTGTTATTGACAATTACACTGTAATACAATTTGTTCAGTAGAAAATTATTATATATTTTATAAAAGGTAAATAACTCATATTCTTTTCTCCAACCTTAACCCTTTGACAGAAAGTGTGTACTTACCACTTGTACAATTCTCGCCGTCCCCTATGAAGCCTGAGGGACAGTCGCCACACTGGTAGGTTTGTGGTGGACCCGCTTGGATGGTGCATAATACACCAGAATAGCAGGGTTGGGAAGCACAAGGATCTGTTGCCAAGAAGGAATATAGGACAGTACATTGGGTAATTGATTTTGTTGGAGTCCGTTGTGTCATGAGACTGGTCTAATGACTACAACTCCCCCAAACCATTAATGTAGTCAACGACTGAAATCCAACCATTTCATCTTATCCCCAGTATCATCTCTACCACATATCTTCACTACCCAACACATCTTCACTATCCATCACACATATCTTCACTACTCATCACACATCTTCATTATCCACCACACATCTTCACTACTCATCACAATACTTCACCACACATCTGTTACTGCACTTGCATCTTCACTATCAATCAGATATCTTATGTGACTGTTAGTTCCAAGTTAGTTAATTGGTGAAAGTATCCAATGATAAGAGGTAAAGGACACACTGGCTGGCTGCTGCCTGCAGGATTCTGGAAGCAGATGATTAGGACTTGGACACCAGTGAAGGTTTACAGCTTTGTGCTTATTCTCAGTGTATTATAAGCTACAGCCAATTGCTGACCTATAATAATAATATTATTGCCAAGTGTCAGTATATTGTAGACTACAGCCAAGTATTGACCTATATTAGTGTTGACCTATAATAATAATGTTATTGCCAAGTGTCACAGTGTATTATAGGTTACAGCCAAGTGCTGACTTATATTAGTGTTGACCTATAATAATAATGTTATTGCCAAGTGTCACAGTGTATTATAGGTTACAGCCAAGTGCTGACTTATATTAGTGTTAACCTATAATAATAATGTTATTGCCAAGTGTCACAGTGTATTATAGGTTACAGCCAAGTGCTGACCTATATTAGTGTTGACCTATAATAATAATGTTATTGCCAAGTGTCACAGTGTATTATAGGTTACAGCCAAGTGCTGACCTATATTAGTGTTGACCTATAATAATAATGTTATTGCCAAGTGTCACAGTGTATTATAGGTTACAGGCAGGTGAGCTGACCTATATTAGTAATGACCTATAATTATATATAATGTTATCGTCAAGTGCCATTTGGTATGATAGGCTACAGCCTATTGTAAAAGACTGCCAGGTTCTGACTTTTACTATAATTAGTTCTGCCCAAGAGGGCTGACTTTATTCTCTGTGAATATTAGTCATCCTTCACAGGGCTAGAATAAAGATTGTTGTAGAGTCTGGACACTTTCTATCGGATTTGATGAGATCTGTCCACATGGATTAAAAATCCACGTGAGGTGTACTGCAACCGGAGGCTGTTTTTTTTTTTTTTTTTTTTTTAACTGCTGTGTGGACCGCCAGCACACCGGGGTTGCATATATTCCATTGCATGCAGCAGTCTAAAACTCCCTCCCCCTTATAGTCCCTTCAGGGCAGGTCTCAAGGAAAGTGCGGCCCCATTTGTAGCTCTTGTGGTAACGTGGACTTGGGCCCACAGCACTGGCTGTGGGATCAAAGATCTTCCCCCAATTTCCCTGGCGGTCGGAGGCCCCCAGACTCCCTGGTCCAGTAAGCTCTGGTCCCATTCGCCTGGAATGTACTTCTGTAGCCCAGGTATATAGGGCCAGCCCCTCCTTTATATCAATTTGTTTTTTCACTGCGACCAGAGGGTACCGGGGGTTTGTGGGGCAGGAGGCCATTCTGCCCCGGGAGAACATCATCAATAACAACAACTATAATTATTAGTGAGAATGAAGATCATTACTCAAGTACTGTACGCCTTTCAGTTGTAAATGTATCCATATACGAGTTGATCTAAATTAAATTTCACGTTTCGCAACAAGTATAAATATTGATGTTAATCTGGAAATCAGCAGTTCCCAACATGTGGAAAGTAATGAGCATTGTTTCAGAAATGAAATCATCTAGCATTATGTGGTAAACAATATTAACTTCAGATTATTATTATTATGAGCATCTCATTACCTCAGCTGTTTGACAGAAAGTGTGTACTTACCACTTGTACAATTCTCGCCGTCCCCTATGAAGCCTGAGGGACAGTCGCCACACTGGTAGGTTTGTGGTGGACCCGCTTGGATGGTGCATAATACACCAGAATAGCAGGGTTGGGAAGCACAAGGATCTGTTGCCAAGAAGGAATATAGGACAGTACATTGGGTAATTGATTTTGTTGGAGTCCGTTGTGTCATGAGACTGGTCTAATGACTACAACTCCCCCAAACCATTAATGTAGTCAACGACTGAAATCCAACCATTTCATCTTATCCCCAGTATCATCTCTACCACATATCTTCACTACCCAACACATCTTCACTATCCATCACACATATCTTCACTACTCATCATCCATCTTCATTATCCACCACACATCTTCACTACTCATCACAATACTTCACCACACATCTGTTACTGCACTTGCATCTTCACTATCAATCAGATATCTTATGTGACTGTTAGTTCCAAGTTAGTTAATTGGTGAAAGTATCCAATGATAAGAGGTAAAGGACACACTGGCTGGCTGCTGCCTGCAGGATTCTGGAAGCAGATGATTAGGACTTGGACACCAGTGAAGGTTTACAGCTTTGTGCTTATTCTCAGTGTATTATAAGCTACAGCCAATTGCTGACCTATAATAATAATATTATTGCCAAGTGTCAGTATATTGTAGACTACAGCCAAGTATTGACCTATATTAGTGTTGACCTATAATAATAATGTTATTGCCAAGTGTCACAGTGTATTATAGGTTACAGCCAAGTGCTGACTTATATTAGTGTTGACCTATAATAATAATGTTATTGCCAAGTGTCACAGTGTATTATAGGTTACAGCCAAGTGCTGACCTATATTAGTGTTGACCTATAATAATAATGTTATTGCCAAGTGTCACAGTGTATTATAGGTTACAGGCAAGTGAGCTGACCTATATTAGTGTTGACCTATAATAATAATGTTATTGCCAAGTGTCACAGTGTATTATAGGTTACAGCCAAGTGCTGACCTATATTAGTGTTGACCTATAATAATAATGTTATTGCCAAGTGTCTCAGTGTATTATAGGTTACAGCCAAGTGCTGACTTATATTAGTGTTGACCTATAATAATAATGTTATTGCCAAGTGTCACAGTGTATTATAGGTTACAGGCAGGTGAGCTGACCTATATTAGTAATGACCTATAATTATATATGTTATCGTCAAGTGCCATTTGGTATGATAGGCTACAGCCTATTGTAAAAGACTGCCAGGTGCTGACTTTTACTATAATTAGTTTCTTGTAAGAAACAAAACACCTACACAAACAAAACACCTACATTCACCAATTTCACCACCATCAGACAGGACCGGGCCAACGGCAATGGCGGTGGACTCATCACCCTAGTCCATAAATCCCTTAATTATACAGGGTTATTCAAAACTACATTTACAAAATGACAGGGTAAAGTCCTGACATGATGTTAAACATATTTCCATATGTATTTTTCAAAAATTTAAAAAGTTAATTACAGATATGAAAGCCAAATCCATTACCGTGGGCGAATGATCGAACACTTCTAAAATTAACCGCTCCCCCCCCCCCCACAGCACCCCGTGTTCTCTCTCGGGTAGACGAGGGAACTTAATACAACGTATGAAGCAATAAACCCTTATCGATCACGGGTATTGTTTTGTGGTCGAGTTACACTTACCGAGTGATACGTGTAGATGCCAGGGCGGTACTACTAACTTATCTGACATTACAAGAAACACGAAGCCTTGGGATCGATTAAAAGCCAACGGATCTCTATGAATCCCATGATCGATAAGGGTTTCATTGCTCCATACGGTTTAATACTTGCCTCGTCCACTTAAGAGAGAGCAGGGGATGAGGTAGGGGTAGGAGTTAATTTTAAAGCGTTCGATCGTTCGCCCACGGCAATGGATTTGGCTTTCATGTCTGTAATTAACTTTTTACATTTTTGAAAAATATATATGGAACTATGTTTAACATCATGTCAGGAATTTACCCTGTCATTTTGTAAATTAATGTAGTTTTGAATAACACTGTATAGTAACCAGTGCGGAACTCAAATCCCTCCTCCCCCACCACGACACCACCACAGAAATTCAAAGCATCAAAGTCCGCACTGGTAAATCATCCAATATTACAATAGTTAATTTATACATCCCCCCCCAAACCAGCCCAATAGTTCCCCAAAACTTCTCCCCCCAGCTCCATCTGATCACCAACCAACCTGACCTCATCCTGGGTGGTGATTTCAACGCCAAGACGTCGGCCTGATACGTCAACAACCCCGACACAGACAGAGGGCTTGAAATCCTTGCACAAACTGACAACCTCATCTCATTAAACAACCCACATCAACACACTCATATCCCTCACCAAGCCCTCTTCCAACCATCCTCTCCCGTCATATCCTTTTGCTCTCCCAACCTCGCCCCCAGAACATCATGGAGAGTGGTCAGAACCCTCGGCTCTGACCACCTTCCAATCATAATCAACACTAAAACAAGAATCACCCCAGTTGGCCACAGACACGCATACACAAATTACAAAAGTGCCAACTGGGAAGCCTCCACTATGGAAACAGAACAACACTGCGAAACACTGACAGTACACCCATCACAAACATCAGCACAGCTGTTCAAAAATTCAATACAATTATACAATACGCAGACAAACAGCACATCCCTAGAGGTAACAGAAGAAAACACAACCCCAACTTTACAACAGAAATTCAAGACCTCATCAAACAACGTGACACTCTTAAACACACATCCCCAACTCCTCTTACACAACACACAATAAACCAAATACAAGCACTAAATACACAAATAAACAACAAAATTAAAGAACAAAACACACTTAACTGGCAAAGTTTTGTCAACACACTCAACCACACAACCAACACCAGCAAACTCTACAAAACACTAAACAGCATCACACTGTCCAACAGCAACACTACACAATCACATGCAGCCATCACAACAACAGACACTATACCCTCTAACAAACAACAAGCAAACACACTCATCCAACATTTTTCGCACGTCAGCCACCTTCACCCTCATCCTGATGACAGACGAGTCATTAGACGCAAGAGACGTTTCCCCACTGACCCAGACTATATACCATTCACAAATCATCAGACAAATCACATCATTCACAACATAAAACACTCACCTGCCTGTGGTCCAGACAACATCAGTAACATACACCTTAAACACCTTGGACCACAAGGCATACAAGCACTCACTAACATAGCAAACTACAGCTACTCACACAACACATTACCCAACATCTGGAAACATGGAAACATCATCACCATCCCCAAACCAAATAAAAAACCCACACTACCCTCATCACACCGTCCCATCACCCTCCTTTGTACACCCTCCAAAATCACTGAGCGCCTCATCATTAAATTAATCACACCACACATCCCCCTTGCATCTTCACAACATGGCTTCAGACAGCTACACTCAACAAACACCCTTCTTACAGACCTCACACAAAGAATTTTTGATGGCATCAACTCAGATAAACCCCCACACAGAACACTCTTAGTTACATTGGACATTAGTAAAGTATTTGATGCCATCCCCTGCCACAACCTCACAAACAAAATATACAACACAAACATGCATAATAACACCAAAAGATGGCTGGCCAGCTTCTTGGGAGGAAGAGTAGCCCATGTTACATTTGCTGGTCAGTCATCTAACATTAAAAATTTCACCAATGGTGTCCCCCAAGGATCTGTACTCTCACCCACCCTTTTCAACCTATACATGCACGACATACCAACACCCCAGGCACCACAAATACACATAGCCTCCTACGCAGACGACATAACACTCACATGTACACACAGAAACGCAGACACAGCCACTCTCATCCTCCAACCCTACCTCAACACACTTAATGCCTGGTTCACCACAAACAGACTTAAAATAGCACCCACCAAGTCCACTGTCACCCTTCTCACCAACTGGAACGCAGAACACCGCTACACACCACACCTCACCATAAACAACACACCTATACCACACACACACACCCAAAATACTTGGCATAACATACAATACATCCATGACATTCAAACAACATATTACGGCCATCAAAAACAAATGCATGCAAAGACTTAAAGCCCTCAGATCACTTGCCAGCACAACATTCGGACACAACAAAGAAACCACAACCACAGTATACAAACAATATATTCGATCAGTGATGGATTATGTAAGCCCTGCCTGGGCTTCAAACCTCACTGAGACTCATCACAACACCCTTCAAACCATACAGAACAGAGCCCTAAAGACAATCACAGGCTGCACAGCTACCACACCCACAGACCACCTCCACTATGAAACCAAAGTCCTCAAAATCAAGGATCACCTTGACATGAGAGGCACACAAACACTTCCTGCAGCCTCCACAAACCCACACCATCCACTACACTACATGGCACAACACCCACACATGCCAAGGAACATCAAAACAACACCCAGTACCATCATCTCTTACACCCTGCCCACCCCAAACCAATCTCCAAAAACACATCCATACTCAAATCACTCATCAATCCATCCAAACACTCAAAAACAACACTCAGCTGCATGCACGACCTCCTAACATCCACCCATCCGAATCCTCCCTTCCCCGTGAGGACAGAGTCCACCTGGCCAGGCTGCGGTGTGGCCATCACCCGGCCCTTCTTACATATCAGAAGAGGCTGGATGGAGCCATTACGGATGCCTGTCCAGGATGCAACACAGCACCCCATTCTATTAAACACATTATTGAAGACTGCAACGCACACAACCACACTCTCCAACAACACAGCATACACTCTCTGAGGGCACTGTGGGAAAGCCCAGTTCAGGCCATGACCTTCCTCAGGAGCTCGGGGCTGCTCGGCCAGACAGCTTGAGGAACTTCAACAACAACAACAACTATAATTAGTTCTGCCCAAGAGGGCTGACTTTATTCTCTGTGAATATTAGTCATCCTTCACAGAGCTAGAATAAAGATTGTTGTAGAGTCTGGACACTTTCTATTGGATTTGATGAGATCTGTCCACATGGATTAAAAATCCACGTGAGGTGTACTGCAACCGGAGGCTGTTTTTTTTTTTTTTTTAACTGCGGTGTGGACTGCCAGCACACGGGGGTGCATTATTCCATTGCATGCAGCAGTCTAAAACTCCCTCCCCCTTATGGTCCCTTCAGGGCTGGTCTCAAGGAAAGTGCGGCCCCACTTGTAGCTCTTGAGGTAACGTGGACTTGGGCCCACAGCACTGGCTGTGGGATCAAAGATCTTCCCCCAATTTCCCTGGCGGTCAGAGGCCCCCAGACTCCCTGGTCCAGTAAGCTCTGGTCCCATTCGCCTGGAATGTACTTCTGTAGCCCAGGTATATAGGGCCAGCCCATCCTTTATATCAATTTGTTTTTTCACTGCGACCAGAGCGTACCGGGGGTTTGTGGGGCAGGAGGCCATTCTGCCCCGGGGGAACATCATCAATAACAACAACTATAATTATTAGTGAGAATGAAGATCATTACTCAAGTACTGTACACTTTTCAGTTGTAGTTGTACCCATATACTAGTTAATCTAAATTAAATTCACGTTTCGCAACAAGTATAAATATTGATGTTAATCTGGAAATCAGCAGTTCCCAACATGTGGAAAGTAATGAGCATTGTTTCAGAAATGAAAATATCTAGCATTATGTGGCAACAATATTAACTTCAGATTATTATTATTATGAGCATCTCATTACCTCAGCTGTTTGACAGAAAGTGTGTACTTACCACTTGTACAATTCTCGCCGTCCCCTATGAAGCCTGAGGGACAGTCGCCACACTGGTAGGTTTGTGGTGGACCCTCTTGGATGGTGCATAATACACCAGAATAGCAGGGTTGGGAAGCACAAGGATCTGTTGCCAAGAAGGAATATAGGACAGTACATTGGGTAATTAATTTTGTTGGAGTCACAGAGCTATATACATAGAGCTCGCCCCCCCCCCCTGGCGTGTCGCCACCGGAAGTGGGTTTGCGGCCATGGCAGATAGCCTATCCCCTCAACCCGCCAGCCTGGTAGCTTATGCCAGGGTAAGATATTATTTCATTTATTCGGTCTTTTATTGATGATATGGTATATTAACTACATTATAATGACTCACAATATATGAATAAGTATTTATTTAACCGATATATCAGTGAATGGCTGATTAAATATAAATACATTTCGGTTAATAGGTGAAATGAGTTAGATAAACAAAACTATCGTTGGCTCTCATCCACAGTCACCTTCTTATAATATATAATTATATACAACGTATAGCTCTGTTAATTGATTTAACAAAACCTGCATAATTAAATAACAAGATACAATGCTTTACAAATCAGGGAAATGTCAATAACTGTGGATAGAAACATACTATACAAGTACGTACGGGAATTCAAAGCGCAGAGCTATCTTAGCCTATCTATACACATAGAGCGATCGCCTGTGGTGACACCCCTCCCCTATCTAATAACACAGGGTTAAGCGCTCTATGTTTATAGCTCTGTGGTTGGAGTCCGTTGTGTCATGAGATTGGTCTAATGTCTACAACTCCCCCAAACCAGTAATGTAGTCAACGACTGAAATCCAACCATTTCATCTTATCCCCAGTATCATCTCTACCACATATATTCACTACCCAACACATCTTCACTATCCATCACACATATCTTCACTACTCATCACATATCTTCATTATCCACCACACATCTTCACTACTCATCACAATACTTCACCACACATCTGTTACTGCACTTGCATCTTCACTACTAATCAGATATCTTATGTAACTGTTAGTTCCAAGTTAGTTAATTGGTGAAAGTATCCAATGATAAGAGGTAAAGGACACACTGGCTGGCTGCTGCCTGCAGGATTCTGGAAGCAGATGATTAGGACTTGGACACCAGTGAAGGTTTACAGCTTTGTGCTTATTCTCAGTGTATTATAAGCTACAGCCAATTGCTGACCTATAATAATAATATTATTGCCAAGTGTCAGTATATTGTAGACTACAGCCAAGTATTGACCTATATTAGTGTTGACCTATAATAATAATGTTATTGCCAAGTGTCACAGTGTATTATAGGTTACAGCCAAGTGCTGACCTATATTAGTGTTGACCTATAATAATAATGTTATTGCCAAGTGTCACAGTGTATTATAGGTTACAGGCAGGTGAGCTGACCTATATTAGTAATGACCTATAATTATATATAATGTTATCGTCAAGTGCCATTTGGTATGATAGGCTACAGCCTATTGTAAAAGACTGCCAGGTGCTGACTTTTACTATAATTAGTTCTGCCCAAGAGGGCTGACTTTATTCTCTGTGAATATTAGTCATCCTTCACAGGGCTAGAATAAAGATTGTTGTAGAGTCTGGACACTTTCTATTGGATTTGATGAGATCTGTCCACATGGATTAAAAATCCATGCGAGGTGTACTGCAACCAGAGGATCTTTTTTTTTTTTTTTTTTTTTTTTTAAACTGCTGTGTGGACCGCCAGCACACCGGGGTGCATTCTTCCATTGCATGCAACAGTCTAAAACTCCCTCCCCCTAATGGTCCCTTCAGGGTTGGTCTCAAGGCAAGTGCGGCCCCACTTGTAGCTCTTGTGGTAACGTGGACTTGAGCCCACAGCACTGGCTGTGGGATCAAAGATCTTCCCCCAATTTCCCTGGCGGTCGGAGACCCCCAGACTCCCTGGTCCAGTAAGCTCTGGTCCCATTTGCCTGGAATGTACTTCTGTAGCCCAGGTATATAGGGCCAGCCCCTCCTTTATATCAATTTGTTTTTTCACTTTGACCAGAGCGTACCGGGGGTTTGTGGGGCAGGAGGCCATTCTGCTCCGGGGGAACATCATCAATAACAACAACTATAATTATTAGTGAGAATGAAGATCATTACTCAAGTACTGTACGCCTTTCAGTCGTAGTTGTACCCATATACTAGTTAATCTAAATTAAATTCACGTTTCGCAACAAGTATAAATATTGATGTTAATCTGGAAATCAGCAGTTCCCAACATGTGGAAAGTAATGAGCATTGTTTCAGAAATGAAAGTATCTAGCATTATTTGGCAACAATATTAACTTCAGATTATTATTATTATGAGCATCTCATTACCTCAGCTGTTGGACAGAAAGTCTGTACTTACCACTTGTACAATTCTCGCCGTCCCCTATGAAGCCTGAGGGACAGTCGCCACACTGGTAGGTTTGTGGTGGACCCGCTTGGATGGTGCATAATACACCAGAATAGCAGGGTTGGGAAGCACAAGGATCTGTTGCCAAGAAGGAATACAGGACAGTACATTGGGTAATTAATTTTGTTGGAGTCCGTTGTGTCATGAGACTGGTCTAATTACTACAACTCCCCCAAACCATTAATGTAGTCAACGACTGAAATCCAACCATTTCATCTTATCCCCACTATCATCTCTACCACATATATTCACTACCCAACACATCTTCACTATCCATCACACATATCTTCACTACTCATCACACATCTTCATTATCCACCACACATCTTCACTACTCATCACAATACTTCACCACACATCTGTTACTGCACTTGCATCTTCACTATCAATCAGATATCTTATGTGACTGTTAGTTCCAAGTTAGTTAATTGGTGAAAGTATCCAATGATAAGAGGTAAAGGACACACTGGCTGGCTGCTGCCTGCAGGATTCTGGAAGCAGATGATTAGGACTTGGACACCAGTGAAGGTTTACAGCTTTGTGCTTATTCTCAGTGTATTATAAGCTACAGCCAATTGCTGACCTATAATAATAATGTTATTGCCAAGTGTCAGTATATTGTAGACTACAGCCAAGTATTGACCTATATTAGTGTTGACCTATAATAATAATGTTATTGCCAAGTGTCACAGTGTATTATAGGTTACAGCCAAGTGCTGACTTATATTAGTGTTGACCTATAATAATAATGTTATTGCCAAGTGTCACAGTGTATTATAGGTTACAGCCAAGTGCTGACCTATATTAGTGTTGACCTATAATAATAATGTTATTGCCAAGTGTCACAGTGTATTATAGGTTACAGGCAAGTGAGCTGACCTATATTAGTAATGACCTATAATTATATATAATGTTATCGTCAAGTGCCATTTGGTATGATAGGCTACAGCCTATTGTAAAAGACTGCCAGGTGCTGACTTTTACTATAATTAGTTCTGCCCAAGAGGGCTGACTTTATTCTCTGTGAATATTAGTCATCCTTCACAGAGCTAGAATAAAGATTGTTGTAGAGTCTGGACACTTTCTATTGGATTTGATGAGATCTGTCCACATGGATTAAAAATCCACGTGAGGTGTACTGCAACCGGAGGCTGTTTTTTTTTTTTTTTTTAACTGCGGTGTGGACTGCCAGCACACGGGGGTGCATTATTCCATTGCATGCAGCAGTCTAAAACTCCCTCCCCCTTATGGTCCCTTCAGGGCTGGTCTCAAGGAAAGTGCGGCCCCACTTGTAGCTCTTGAGGTAACGTGGACTTGGGCCCACAGCACTGGCTGTGGGATCAAAGATCTTCCCCCAATTTCCCTGGCGGTCAGAGGCCCCCAGACTCCCTGGTCCAGTAAGCTCTGGTCCCATTTGCCTGGAATGTACTTCTGTAGCCCAGGTATATAGGGCCAGCCCATCCTTTATATCAATTTGTTTTTTCACTGCGACCAGAGCGTACCGGGGGTTTGTGGGGCAGGAGGCCATTCTGCCCCGGGGGAACATCATCAATAACAACAACTATAATTATTAGTGAGAATGAAGATCATTACTCAAGTACTGTACACTTTTCAGTTGTAGTTGTACCCATATACTAGTTAATCTAAATTAAATTCACGTTTCGCAACAAGTATAAATATTGATGTTAATCTGGAAATCAGCAGTTCCCAACATGTGGAAAGTAATGAGCATTGTTTCAGAAATGAAAATATCTAGCATTATGTGGCAACAATATTAACTTCAGATTATTATTATTATGAGCATCTCATTACCTCAGCTGTTTGACAGAAAGTGTGTACTTACCACTTGTACAATTCTCGCCGTCCCCTATGAAGCCTGAGGGACAGTCGCCACACTGGTAGGTTTGTGGTGGACCCTCTTGGATGGTGCATAATACACCAGAATAGCAGGGTTGGGAAGCACAAGGATCTGTTGCCAAGAAGGAATATAGGACAGTACATTGGGTAATTAATTTTGTTGGAGTCACAGAGCTATATACATAGAGCTCGCCCCCCCCCCCCTGGCGTGTCGCCACCGGAAGTGGGTTTGCGGCCATGGCAGATAGCCCATCCCCTCAACCCGCCAGCCTGGTAGCTTATGCCAGGGTAAGATATTATTTCATTTATTCGGTCTTTTATTGATGATATGGTATATTAACTACATTATAATGACTCACAATATATGAATAAGTATTTATTTAACCGATATATCAGTGAATGGCTGATTAAATATAAATACATTTCGGTTAATAGGTGAAATGAGTTAGATAAACAAAACTATCGTTGGCTCTCATCCACAGTCACCTTCTTATAATATATAATTATATACAACGTATAGCTCTGTTAATTGATTTAACAAAACCTGCATAATTAAATAACAAGATACAATGCTTTACAAATCAGGGAAATGTCAATAACTGTGGATAGAAACATACTATACAAGTACGTACGGGAATTCAAAGCGCAGAGCTATCTTAGCCTATCTATACACATAGAGCGATCGCCTGTGGTGACACCCCTCCCCTATCTAATAACACAGGGTTAAGCGCTCTATGTTTATAGCTCTGTGGTTGGAGTCCGTTGTGTCATGAGATTGGTCTAATGTCTACAACTCCCCCAAACCAGTAATGTAGTCAACGACTGAAATCCAACCATTTCATCTTATCCCCAGTATCATCTCTACCACATATATTCACTACCCAACACATCTTCACTATCCATCACACATATCTTCACTACTCATCACATATCTTCATTATCCACCACACATCTTCACTACTCATCACAATACTTCACCACACATCTGTTACTGCACTTGCATCTTCACTACTAATCAGATATCTTATGTAACTGTTAGTTCCAAGTTAGTTAATTGGTGAAAGTATCCAATGATAAGAGGTAAAGGACACACTGGCTGGCTGCTGCCTGCAGGATTCTGGAAGCAGATGATTAGGACTTGGACACCAGTGAAGGTTTACAGCTTTGTGCTTATTCTCAGTGTATTATAAGCTACAGCCAATTGCTGACCTATAATAATAATATTATTGCCAAGTGTCAGTATATTGTAGACTACAGCCAAGTATTGACCTATATTAGTGTTGACCTATAATAATAATGTTATTGCCAAGTGTCACAGTGTATTATAGGTTACAGCCAAGTGCTGACCTATATTAGTGTTGACCTATAATAATAATGTTATTGCCAAGTGTCACAGTGTATTATAGGTTACAGGCAGGTGAGCTGACCTATATTAGTAATGACCTATAATTATATATAATGTTATCGTCAAGTGCCATTTGGTATGATAGGCTACAGCCTATTGTAAAAGACTGCCAGGTGCTGACTTTTACTATAATTAGTTCTGCCCAAGAGGGCTGACTTTATTCTCTGTGAATATTAGTCATCCTTCACAGGGCTAGAATAAAGATTGTTGTAGAGTCTGGACACTTTCTATTGGATTTGATGAGATCTGTCCACATGGATTAAAAATCCATGCGAGGTGTACTGCAACCAGAGGATCTTTTTTTTTTTTTTTTTTTTTTTTTAAACTGCTGTGTGGACCGCCAGCACACCGGGGTGCATTCTTCCATTGCATGCAACAGTCTAAAACTCCCTCCCCCTAATGGTCCCTTCAGGGTTGGTCTCAAGGCAAGTGCGGCCCCACTTGTAGCTCTTGTGGTAACGTGGACTTGAGCCCACAGCACTGGCTGTGGGATCAAAGATCTTCCCCCAATTTCCCTGGCGGTCGGAGGCCCCCAGACTCCCTGGTCCAGTAAGCTCTGGTCCCATTTGCCTGGAATGTACTTCTGTAGCCCAGGTATATAGGGCCAGCCCCTCCTTTATATCAATTTGTTTTTTCACTGCGACCAGAGAGTACCGGGGGTTTGTGGGGCAGGAGGCCATTCTGCTCCGGGGGAACATCATCAATAACAACAACTATAATTATTAGTGAGAATGAAGATCATTACTCAAGTACTGTACACTTTTCAGTTGTAGTTGTACCCATATACTAGTTGATCTAAATTAAATTTCACGTTTCGCAACAAGTATAAATATTGATGTTAATCTGGAAATCAGCAGTTCCCAACATGTGGAAAGTAATGAGCATTGTTTCAGAAATGAAAGTATCTAGCATTATGTGGTAAACAATATTAACTTCAGATTATTATTATTATGAGCATCTCATTACCTCAGCTGTTTGACAGAAAGTCTGTACTTACCACTTGTACAATTCTCGCCGTCCCCTATGAAGCCTGAGGGACAGTCGCCACACTGGTAGGTTTGTGGTGGACCCGCTTGGATGGTGCATAATACACCAGAATAGCAGGGTTGGGAAGCACAAGGATCTGTTGCCAAGAAGGAATACAGGACAGTACATTGGGTAATTAATTTTGTTGGAGTCCGTTGTGTCATGAGACTGGTCTAATGACTACAACTCCCCCAAACCATTAATGTAGTCAACGACTGAAATCCAACCATTTCATCTTATCCCCAGTATCATCTCTACCACATATCTTCACTACCCAACACATCTTCACTATCCATCACACATATCTTCACTACTCATCACACATCTTCATTATCCACCACACATCTTCACTACTCATCACAATACTTCACCACACATCTGTTACTGCACTTGCATCTTCACTACTAATCAGATATCTTATGTAACTGTTAGTTCCAAGTTAGTTAATTGGTGAAAGTATCCAATGATAAGAGGTAAAGGACACACTGGCTGGCTGCTGCCTGCAGGATTCTGGAAGCAGATGATTAGGACTTGGACACCAGTGAAGGTTTACAGCTTTGTGCTTATTCTCAGTGTATTATAAGCTACAGCCAATTGCTGACCTATAATAATAATATTATTGCCAAGTGTCAGTATATTGTAGACTACAGCCAAGTATTGACCTATATTAGTGTTGACCTATAATAATAATGTTATTGCCAAGTGTCACAGTGTATTATAGGTTACAGGCAAGTGAGCTGACCTATATTAGTGTTGACCTATAATAATAATGTTATTGCCAAGTGTCACAGTGTATTATAGGTTACAGCCAAGTGCTGACCTATATTAGTGTTGACCTATAATAATAATGTTATTGCCAAGTGTCACAGTGTATTATAGGTTACAGGCAGGTGAGCTGACCTATATTAGTAATGACCTATAATTATATATGTTATCGTCAAGTGCCATTTGGTATGATAGGCTACAGCCTATTGTAAAAGACTGCCAGGTGCTGACTTTTACTATAATTAGTTTCTTGTAAGAAACAAAACACCTACACAAACAAAACACCTACATTCACCAATTTCACCACCATCAGACAGGACCGGGCCAACGGCAATGGCGGTGGACTCATCACCCTAGTCCATAAATCCCTTAATTATACAGGGTTATTCAAAACTACATTTACAAAATGACAGGGTAAAGTCCTGACATGATGTTAAACATATTTCCATATGTATTTTTCAAAAATTTAAAAAGTTAATTACAGATATGAAAGCCAAATCCATTACCGTGGGCGAATGATCGAACACTTCTAAAATTAACCGCTCCCCCCCCCCCCCACAGCACCCCGTGTTCTCTCTCGGGTAGACGAGGGAACTTAATACAACGTATGAAGCAATAAACCCTTATCGATCACGGGTATTGTTTTGTGGTCGAGTTACACTTACCGAGTGATACGTGTAGATGCCAGGGCGGTACTACTAACTTATCTGACATTACAAGAAACACGAAGCCTTGGGATCGATTAAAAGCCAACGGATCTCTATGAATCCCATGATCGATAAGGGTTTCATTGCTCCATACGGTTTAATACTTGCCTCGTCCACTTAAGAGAGAGCAGGGGATGAGGTAGGGGTAGGAGTTAATTTTAAAGCGTTCGATCGTTCGCCCACGGCAATGGATTTGGCTTTCATGTCTGTAATTAACTTTTTACATTTTTGAAAAATATATATGGAACTATGTTTAACATCATGTCAGGAATTTACCCTGTCATTTTGTAAATTAATGTAGTTTTGAATAACACTGTATAGTAACCAGTGCGGAACTCAAATCCCTCCTCCCCCACCACGACACCACCACAGAAATTCAAAGCATCAAAGTCCGCACTGGTAAATCATCCAATATTACAATAGTTAATTTATACATCCCCCCCCAAACCAGCCCAATAGTTCCCCAAAACTTCTCCCCCCAGCTCCATCTGATCACCAACCAACCTGACCTCATCCTGGGTGGTGATTTCAACGCCAAGACGTCGGCCTGATACGTCAACAACCCCGACACAGACAGAGGGCTTGAAATCCTTGCACAAACTGACAACCTCATCTCATTAAACAACCCACATCAACACACTCATATCCCTCACCAAGCCCTCTTCCAACCATCCTCTCCCGTCATATCCTTTTGCTCTCCCAACCTCGCCCCCAGAACATCATGGAGAGTGGTCAGAACCCTCGGCTCTGACCACCTTCCAATCATAATCAACACTAAAACAAGAATCACCCCAGTTGGCCACAGACACGCATACACAAATTACAAAAGTGCCAACTGGGAAGCCTCCACTATGGAAACAGAACAACACTGCGAAACACTGACAGTACACCCATCACAAACATCAGCACAGCTGTTCAAAAATTCAATACAATTATACAATACGCAGACAAACAGCACATCCCTAGAGGTAACAGAAGAAAACACAACCCCAACTTTACAACAGAAATTCAAGACCTCATCAAACAACGTGACACTCTTAAACACACATCCCCAACTCCTCTTACACAACACACAATAAACCAAATACAAGCACTAAATACACAAATAAACAACAAAATTAAAGAACAAAACACACTTAACTGGCAAAGTTTTGTCAACACACTCAACCACACAACCAACACCAGCAAACTCTACAAAACACTAAACAGCATCACACTGTCCAACAGCAACACTACACAATCACATGCAGCCATCACAACAACAGACACTATACCCTCTAACAAACAACAAGCAAACACACTCATCCAACATTTTTCGCACGTCAGCCACCTTCACCCTCATCCTGATGACAGACGAGTCATTAGACGCAAGAGACGTTTCCCCACTGACCCAGACTATATACCATTCACAAATCATCAGACAAATCACATCATTCACAACATAAAACACTCACCTGCCTGTGGTCCAGACAACATCAGTAACATACACCTTAAACACCTTGGACCACAAGGCATACAAGCACTCACTAACATAGCAAACTACAGCTACTCACACAACACATTACCCAACATCTGGAAACATGGAAACATCATCACCATCCCCAAACCAAATAAAAAACCCACACTACCCTCATCACACCGTCCCATCACCCTCCTTTGTACACCCTCCAAAATCACTGAGCGCCTCATCATTAAATTAATCACACCACACATCCCCCTTGCATCTTCACAACATGGCTTCAGACAGCTACACTCAACAAACACCCTTCTTACAGACCTCACACAAAGAATTTTTGATGGCATCAACTCAGATAAACCCCCACACAGAACACTCTTAGTTACATTGGACATTAGTAAAGTATTTGATGCCATCCCCTGCCACAACCTCACAAACAAAATATACAACACAAACATGCATAATAACACCAAAAGATGGCTGGCCAGCTTCTTGGGAGGAAGAGTAGCCCATGTTACATTTGCTGGTCAGTCATCTAACATTAAAAATTTCACCAATGGTGTCCCCCAAGGATCTGTACTCTCACCCACCCTTTTCAACCTATACATGCACGACATACCAACACCCCAGGCACCACAAATACACATAGCCTCCTACGCAGACGACATAACACTCACATGTACACACAGAAACGCAGACACAGCCACTCTCATCCTCCAACCCTACCTCAACACACTTAATGCCTGGTTCACCACAAACAGACTTAAAATAGCACCCACCAAGTCCACTGTCACCCTTCTCACCAACTGGAACGCAGAACACCGCTACACACCACACCTCACCATAAACAACACACCTATACCACACACACACACCCAAAATACTTGGCATAACATACAATACATCCATGACATTCAAACAACATATTACGGCCATCAAAAACAAATGCATGCAAAGACTTAAAGCCCTCAGATCACTTGCCAGCACAACATTCGGACACAACAAAGAAACCACAACCACAGTATACAAACAATATATTCGATCAGTGATGGATTATGTAAGCCCTGCCTGGGCTTCAAACCTCACTGAGACTCATCACAACACCCTTCAAACCATACAGAACAGAGCCCTAAAGACAATCACAGGCTGCACAGCTACCACACCCACAGACCACCTCCACTATGAAACCAAAGTCCTCAAAATCAAGGATCACCTTGACATGAGAGGCACACAAACACTTCCTGCAGCCTCCACAAACCCACACCATCCACTACACTACATGGCACAACACCCACACATGCCAAGGAACATCAAAACAACACCCAGTACCATCATCTCTTACACCATGCCCACCCCAAACCAATCTCCAAAAACACATCCATACTCAAATCACTCATCAATCCATCCAAACACTCAAAAACAACACTCAGCTGCATGCACGACCTCCTAACATCCACCCATCCGAATCCTCCCTTCCCCGTGAGGACAGAGTCCACCTGGCCAGGCTGCGGTGTGGCCATCACCCGGCCCTTCTTACATATCAGAAGAGGCTGGATGGAGCCATTACGGATGCCTGTCCAGGATGCAACACAGCACCCCATTCTATTAAACACATTATTGAAGACTGCAACGCACACAACCACACTCTCCAACAACACAACATACACTCTCTGAGGGCACTGTGGGAAAGCCCAGTTCAGGCCATGACCTTCCTCAGGAGCTCGGGGCTGCTCGGCCAGACAGCTTGAGGAACTTCAACAACAACAACAACTATAATTAGTTCTGCCCAAGAGGGCTGACTTTATTCTCTGTGAATATTAGTCATCCTTCACAGAGCTAGAATAAAGATTGTTGTAGAGTCTGGACACTTTCTATTGGATTTGATGAGATCTGTCCACATGGATTAAAAATCCACGTGAGGTGTACTGCAACCGGAGGCTGTTTTTTTTTTTTTTTTTAACTGCGGTGTGGACTGCCAGCACACGGGGGTGCATTATTCCATTGCATGCAGCAGTCTAAAACTCCCTCCCCCTTATGGTCCCTTCAGGGCTGGTCTCAAGGAAAGTGCGGCCCCACTTGTAGCTCTTGAGGTAACGTGGACTTGGGCCCACAGCACTGGCTGTGGGATCAAAGATCTTCCCCCAATTTCCCTGGCGGTCAGAGGCCCCCAGACTCCCTGGTCCAGTAAGCTCTGGTCCCATTTGCCTGGAATGTACTTCTGTAGCCCAGGTATATAGGGCCAGCCCATCCTTTATATCAATTTGTTTTTTCACTGCGACCAGAGCGTACCGGGGGTTTGTGGGGCAGGAGGCCATTCTGCCCCGGGGGAACATCATCAATAACAACAACTATAATTATTAGTGAGAATGAAGATCATTACTCAAGTACTGTACACTTTTCAGTTGTAGTTGTACCCATATACTAGTTAATCTAAATTAAATTCACGTTTCGCAACAAGTATAAATATTGATGTTAATCTGGAAATCAGCAGTTCCCAACATGTGGAAAGTAATGAGCATTGTTTCAGAAATGAAAATATCTAGCATTATGTGGCAACAATATTAACTTCAGATTATTATTATTATGAGCATCTCATTACCTCAGCTGTTTGACAGAAAGTGTGTACTTACCACTTGTACAATTCTCGCCGTCCCCTATGAAGCCTGAGGGACAGTCGCCACACTGGTAGGTTTGTGGTGGACCCTCTTGGATGGTGCATAATACACCAGAATAGCAGGGTTGGGAAGCACAAGGATCTGTTGCCAAGAAGGAATATAGGACAGTACATTGGGTAATTAATTTTGTTGGAGTCACAGAGCTATATACATAGAGCTCGCCCCCCCCCCCCTGGCGTGTCGCCACCGGAAGTGGGTTTGCGGCCATGGCAGATAGCCCATCCCCTCAACCCGCCAGCCTGGTAGCTTATGCCAGGGTAAGATATTATTTCATTTATTCGGTCTTTTATTGATGATATGGTATATTAACTACATTATAATGACTCACAATATATGAATAAGTATTTATTTAACCGATATATCAGTGAATGGCTGATTAAATATAAATACATTTCGGTTAATAGGTGAAATGAGTTAGATAAACAAAACTATCGTTGGCTCTCATCCACAGTCACCTTCTTATAATATATAATTATATACAACGTATAGCTCTGTTAATTGATTTAACAAAACCTGCATAATTAAATAACAAGATACAATGCTTTACAAATCAGGGAAATGTCAATAACTGTGGATAGAAACATACTATACAAGTACGTACGGGAATTCAAAGCGCAGAGCTATCTTAGCCTATCTATACACATAGAGCGATCGCCTGTGGTGACACCCCTCCCCTATCTAATAACACAGGGTTAAGCGCTCTATGTTTATAGCTCTGTGGTTGGAGTCCGTTGTGTCATGAGATTGGTCTAATGTCTACAACTCCCCCAAACCAGTAATGTAGTCAACGACTGAAATCCAACCATTTCATCTTATCCCCAGTATCATCTCTACCACATATATTCACTACCCAACACATCTTCACTATCCATCACACATATCTTCACTACTCATCACATATCTTCATTATCCACCACACATCTTCACTACTCATCACAATACTTCACCACACATCTGTTACTGCACTTGCATCTTCACTACTAATCAGATATCTTATGTAACTGTTAGTTCCAAGTTAGTTAATTGGTGAAAGTATCCAATGATAAGAGGTAAAGGACACACTGGCTGGCTGCTGCCTGCAGGATTCTGGAAGCAGATGATTAGGACTTGGACACCAGTGAAGGTTTACAGCTTTGTGCTTATTCTCAGTGTATTATAAGCTACAGCCAATTGCTGACCTATAATAATAATATTATTGCCAAGTGTCAGTATATTGTAGACTACAGCCAAGTATTGACCTATATTAGTGTTGACCTATAATAATAATGTTATTGCCAAGTGTCACAGTGTATTATAGGTTACAGCCAAGTGCTGACCTATATTAGTGTTGACCTATAATAATAATGTTATTGCCAAGTGTCACAGTGTATTATAGGTTACAGGCAGGTGAGCTGACCTATATTAGTAATGACCTATAATTATATATAATGTTATCGTCAAGTGCCATTTGGTATGATAGGCTACAGCCTATTGTAAAAGACTGCCAGGTGCTGACTTTTACTATAATTAGTTCTGCCCAAGAGGGCTGACTTTATTCTCTGTGAATATTAGTCATCCTTCACAGGGCTAGAATAAAGATTGTTGTAGAGTCTGGACACTTTCTATTGGATTTGATGAGATCTGTCCACATGGATTAAAAATCCATGCGAGGTGTACTGCAACCAGAGGATCTTTTTTTTTTTTTTTTTTTTTTTTTAAACTGCTGTGTGGACCGCCAGCACACCGGGGTGCATTCTTCCATTGCATGCAACAGTCTAAAACTCCCTCACCCTAATGGTCCCTTCAGGGTTGGTCTCAAGGCAAGTGCGGCCCCACTTGTAGCTCTTGTGGTAACGTGGACTTGAGCCCACAGCACTGGCTGTGGGATCAAAGATCTTCCCCCAATTTCCCTGGCGGTCGGAGACCCCCAGACTCCCTGGTCCAGTAAGCTCTGGTCCCATTTGCCTGGAATGTACTTCTGTAGCCCAGGTATATAGGGCCAGCCCCTCCTTTATATCAATTTGTTTTTTCACTTTGACCAGAGCGTACCGGGGGTTTGTGGGGCAGGAGGCCATTCTGCTCCGGGGGAACATCATCAATAACAACAACTATAATTATTAGTGAGAATGAAGATCATTACTCAAGTACTGTACGCCTTTCAGTCGTAGTTGTACCCATATACTAGTTAATCTAAATTAAATTCACGTTTCGCAACAAGTATAAATATTGATGTTAATCTGGAAATCAGCAGTTCCCAACATGTGGAAAGTAATGAGCATTGTTTCAGAAATGAAAGTATCTAGCATTATTTGGCAACAATATTAACTTCAGATTATTATTATTATGAGCATCTCATTACCTCAGCTGTTGGACAGAAAGTCTGTACTTACCACTTGTACAATTCTCGCCGTCCCCTATGAAGCCTGAGGGACAGTCGCCACACTGGTAGGTTTGTGGTGGACCCGCTTGGATGGTGCATAATACACCAGAATAGCAGGGTTGGGAAGCACAAGGATCTGTTGCCAAGAAGGAATACAGGACAGTACATTGGGTAATTAATTTTGTTGGAGTCCGTTGTGTCATGAGACTGGTCTAATGACTACAACTCCCCCAAACCATTAATGTAGTCAACGACTGAAATCCAACCATTTCATCTTATCCCCACTATCATCTCTACCACATATATTCACTACCCAACACATCTTCACTATCCATCACACATATCTTCACTACTCATCACACATCTTCATTATCCACCACACATCTTCACTACTCATCACAATACTTCACCACACATCTGTTACTGCACTTGCATCTTCACTATCAATCAGATATCTTATGTGACTGTTAGTTCCAAGTTAGTTAATTGGTGAAAGTATCCAATGATAAGAGGTAAAGGACACACTGGCTGGCTGCTGCCTGCAGGATTCTGGAAGCAGATGATTAGGACTTGGACACCAGTGAAGGTTTACAGCTTTGTGCTTATTCTCAGTGTATTATAAGCTACAGCCAATTGCTGACCTATAATAATAATATTATTGCCAAGTGTCAGTATATTGTAGACTACAGCCAAGTATTGACCTATATTAGTGTTGACCTATAATAATAATGTTATTGCCAAGTGTCACAGTGTATTATAGGTTACAGCCAAGTGCTGACCTATATTAGTGTTGACCTATAATAATAATGTTATTGCCAAGTGTCACAGTGTATTATAGGTTACAGGCAGGTGAGCTGACCTATATTAGTAATGACCTATAATTATATATAATGTTATCGTCAAGTGCCATTTGGTATGATAGGCTACAGCCTATTGTAAAAGACTGCCAGGTGCTGACTTTTACTATAATTAGTTCTGCCCAAGAGGGCTGACTTTATTCTCTGTGAATATTAGTCATCCTTCACAGGGCTAGAATAAAGATTGTTGTAGAGTCTGGACACTTTCTATCGGATTTGATGAGATCTGTCCACATGGATTAAAAATCCACGTGAGGTGTACTGCAACCGGAGGCTGTTTTTTTTTTTTTTTTTTTTTTAACTGCTGTGTGGACCGCCAGCACACCGGGGTTGCATATATTCCATTGCATGCAGCAGTCTAAAACTCCCTCCCCCTTATAGTCCCTTCAGGGCAGGTCTCAAGGAAAGTGCGGCCCCATTTGTAGCTCTTGTGGTAACGTGGACTTGGGCCCACAGCACTGGCTGTGGGATCAAAGATCTTCCCCCAATTTCCCTGGCGGTCGGAGGCCCCCAGACTCCCTGGTCCAGTAAGCTCTGGTCCCATTCGCCTGGAATGTACTTCTGTAGCCCAGGTATATAGGGCCAGCCCCTCCTTTATATCAATTTGTTTTTTCACTGCGACCAGAGGGTACCGGGGGTTTGTGGGGCAGGAGGCCATTCTGCCCCGGGAGAACATCATCAACAACAACAACTATAATTATTAGTGAGAATGAAGATCATTACTCAAGTACTGTACGCCTTTCAGTTGTAGTTGTATCCATATACGAGTTGATCTAAGTTAAATTTCACGTTTCGCAACAAGTATAAATATTGATGTTAATCTGGAAATCAGCAGTTCCCAACACGTGGAAAGTAATGAGCATTGTTTCAGAAATGAAATCATCTAGCATTATGTGGCAACAATATTAACTTCAGATTATTATTATTATGAGCATCTCATTACCTCAGCTGTTTGACAGAAAGTGTGTACTTACCACTTGTACAATTCTCGCCGTCCCCTATGAAGCCTGAGGGACAGTCGCCACACTGGTAGGTTTGTGGTGGACCCTCTTGGATGGTGCATAATACACCAGAATAGCAGGGTTGGGAAGCACAAGGATCATTTGCTAAGAAGGAACGTTTCAAAAATTAAAACAACTGACAATTTGTGACATCAATATTCTCTTCAGATTGTATGAGCATTTTATTAAAAACATTAGATAAATTGAGCTCTCACATTTTGAAGGGACCGGTAAGCCACGAAACATATATACTTCCGATTTTTACCTGTACGGTGGCAGATTTTGCCGTCACCCTCATAGCCTCGTGGACACTTGGTGCAGGTGTAGTACGGAGGTTGTTTGACCAGGAAACATTTTAGGCCATCCTCACACGGGTCATTGGCGCACGGATCATCTGGTTGGTGGCCTTTAATAAAATTTGATATTAGGTTAGTGAGGTTCTGCTGTGTCATCTGATTGGTGGAATGAAACTATACCAGTAAATAGAAATTCTGATTACCGGGTACCTCAGAATACAACGTCCCTACCGAGACATAGAGGCGTAACTCGATTTTTGGCGAAATTGAGTTATGACCACCATGAAGTTCCTTGTGGTTAGTTCTATAATGTGTCAAAAGGGCATACCTGTAGGAGCAATGGCTGCCGAGATACAAGCACCCTGACTGGTGGCTTATCTAAACAAATTGTGAACTGTGTCAATACATAGTGGTGTATCTTGAGTTACTCCATTAGTCACTGCAGTAAACGATCATCCATAATGTGATTCCTGGGCGTAACTCAAGATACGCCACTTTGTCTTAGCTGTCATGTGGCTCCCATACCGTGTTTCCCACGTTTAAGTTAAGATACGCCACTTTAGCTTTGCAAGATTTTATTTAAAATTGGAGGGATTACTCAATAAAACGTGTTGTTTTTTTCTCTGTGTACCAAATTTTGAAACAGCAGAGTATCTTACAATATTATTCTTCTCTTCTCTTTTATTCAAGTTGATGTCAGGACAGCATAATCAACATGTGTGAATCATCAAAATTAATAAGCATGGACGTCTTGGTAGAGTGGGACGATCGTACAAAGAATGTGGTGAACACTAAAGAATTGGAGTGTGATGAAGCCAGCAAAGAATTTAAAAGAGGACAAAAAATCAGAATGTATTGGGGTTCAAAATATTACTATGGTAAAATTTTGAGAACTGAAGAAGACAGTTTTAGTGAGACCAGTGAGAGTGACGATGACATCCCTCTGAGTGTAGTTACAAAAAAGAGGAAGAAGTGTAATGAAGGCGATGCCATAGAAAAGAGGAATGAAGAACAAACCAATATTGAAAATGATGATGACATTTCACACAAAACTCTTGATGTAGAGGCTGGAGATAATTATGAAAGCATAACATCATCTGTTGTGAAGGGAATTAAAGACAATGAAGTGAATTTGCATGTACAAACTGATATTTTAGACAATGTTAATAATGGTGATGGGGATACTGATGATGAAAAAATGCAGCTCATTAATTTTCAAAAATTGAAAGTACCACTTAAAGAATCTGACAAAGCAGCAAGTAACAATAAAATCAAAAGAAAAAACAGAAGTGAAACTGAAACTGATGAAATTTCACCTCTGGATGAATAGTGATGCAGACCCCTCGTATGTACAACCCTGCGAGGTGATGGACTGTAAAAAGGAAGTGTTTGCCGCATGCCACATTTGCAACAGCTTGTTATGTTACTATCATTTTACACATATGGGGCCATGTAAGGATGACCATAAGATTAGGACTAAAATCTCGAACAAGAATAGAATGTTAGCTTCTATGCATCCAAAAAAAAAAAGTCATTCTCACAAATCACAGCAATGCCTGAAGACTTTCCTGTGGAAGGATCTCAGAGAGAGGATGATATACTGCCTCATAGAGTGGAAAGAGTAAACAAGAAAAAAGAAGCCCATGAAAAGAGGGTTGAAGGTAAAGAGTATATTAGTCCGAGAAATGGAAAAACTGTTCCAGCCAGAACTGTTGTGAAAAGTAGATGCAATGGAGTGACATGCAGTAAATTTGGGAAAGCATGATCCACATTTTCTGAAGAAGAAAGACAGTACATTAACCGAGCATTTTATAAAACAAAAAACCTGCAGTTACAAAGAGAGTACATCATGTTAAAGTTGAACATCTAGCATTATGTGGCAACAATATTAACTTCAGATTATTATTATTATGAGCATCTCATTACCTCAGCTGTTTGACAGAAAGTCTGTACTTACTAATTATACAATTCTCGCCGTCCCCTATGAAGCCTGAGGGACAGTCGCCACACTGGTAGGTTTGTGGTGGACCCTCTTGGATGGTGCATAATACACCAGAATAGCAGGGTTGGGAAGCACAAGGATCATTTGCTAAGAAGGAACGTTTCAAAAATTAAAACAACTGACAATTTGTGACATCAATATTCTCTTCAGATTGTATGAGCATTTTATTAAAAACATTAGATAAATTGAGCTCTCACATTTTGAAGGGACCGGTAAGCCACGAAACATATATACTTCCGATTTTTACCTGTACGGTGGCAGATTTTGCCGTCACCCTCATAGCCTGGTGGACACTTGGTGCAGGTGTAGTACGGAGGTTGTTTAACCAGGAAACATTTTAGGCCATCCTCACACGGGTCATTGGCGCACGGTTCATATGGTTGGTGGCCTTTAATAAAATTTGATATTAGGTTAGTGAGGTTGTGCTGTGTCATCTGATTGGTGGAATGAAACTATACCAGTAAATAGAAATTCTGATTACCGGGTACCTCAGAATACAACGTCCCTACCGAGACATAGAGGCGTAACTCGATTTTTGGCGAAATTGAGTTATGACCACCATGAAGTTCCTTGTGGTTAGTTCTATAATGTGTCAAAAGGGCGTAAAAAACTGTGAAAGGCCATGACTCAAGAAGATCGTCAACGCATTACTATTCCTTGCCAAAAGGTGAGCAAACTCCTCTTGTGTGTAAAACAATGTTTCTCAACACTCTTAGCATTTCTGAGAAGACTGTACGAACAGACCTGAAGAAGAAGATGCCATCGGGCACTGTTGAAACAGAGAAGAGAGGAGGTAGACAAGACCATCTTCAAGAAGAAGATAAACAGAGAAGAGATAAGATAAAGGCACATATAGACAGGTTTCCTAGAATGGAATCTCACTACTGCAGATCAAAGTCCACACGAGATTATTTACACTCAGATCTGAACCAGAAGAAAATGTATGAGATGTTTTTGGCTGAATGTTGTGTACCAGAGGGACTATCAGCAAGCTACACCACTTACTGCGATGTTCTGAAGTCTCACAACATTTCATTTCATAACCCAAAGAAAGACCAATGTAAGATATGTGAAAATTTTAGAAAGGGGGACAGTGAGAAAAAGAAAGAACTTATGTGTATGTATGAACAACACAATAAGGAAAAATATGCAGTGAGGAAGATAAAAGAGCAAGCAAAAAACAACACCGATGGTTAGAGTAGCAGAGTATGTTAGTTTCTTTGAATCTCTACCTCATTCTAGTTAACTTTGCTTTGGGAATCAGGTACGGTGGTCTTGTTTTCATATGATACTGAACTTAGTTTAATTCATTATATTAGGTGAAACTAATGTGATTTACATACTTTTTTAATGTCACACAGTCTGGCAGTAAACAACAAGCATTATTTTTCTTATAATGGTTACCTCTACTTGAAGGGAAATTATTTGTGCATACTGCAAGTAGTATGCTACAGTAATTGAAACAAATATTATTTTGATTGATTTTTGTATAACCATAATGAATTAGTTATTTTTTAAATGAAAAATGTTAAAGGAAACATAATTCAAAATCAAAATTTCTATTTTTCTTTACAATGGTCGTATTTCGACTGGTTCTATAGTGGCATACTACTTTGAAGGAAAATTAATGATGATGATTATTATTTAGGTTTAGAGTCACTGCCAAAGATTATCTACATTATTTTTTCCTGTGATAGGAAGTACCTGATATTATTAATTTTTTAGGGATACTTTCTTTTGGTTCAAGTAATAGTTTGAAAGAGTTGATGTGGATGAGGATGTAATTTATATTAATTTCCAAAGCTTAACTACTATTTCTTGTGATTGTAAGTACCTGTAGTCACTTAAGAATGCTTTTCTATTATTACACCATTAAACAGTAAAGAATATTGAGGCGTATCTCATTGATTACCTAATATACAGGTGATGTGTTGTATTTCACAAAGTGACAAAGAGACGTATCTGTGGCGTATCTAATGATTTTCCAATCAGAAGAGTGTTTCCTCACAAGACGAACTGGCGTATCATTTTTAACCCCCTTAAAACCCCCCAAAACTCAAAAAATTATTAAAACGCTTACAAGTCCATGAAACCCCAACATTTCGACTATTTATAGGCATTAAGACATTGAAAACATATTTAAAAGCAACTGAACTATAGCATGAATTATCTAGGTAAAAACTTTAACTGGCTCTCCTGAAAAGTTAGAAAAATCGAGATACTCCTGTATGTTTCGGTAGGGACGACAAGTACAGGGGATATGCTTTGTTGCAGTGTTTGGGAGAATCAGTAGCCAATGAATTAACTCAAATTAAATGACACCTTTAAGCAGTTTTATATGACAGATCCTCTGGTTCTCCTTGGCTGGTGTGTAACAACAAATTGATTGATTGATTGTTATTAGGCGCCGCAACAGCGAGGTCATATAGCGCCAGAAAAAGGTGATAGAGAGGTGAGAGAAGGAAGTAGAAAGAAAAGAGGGACAGTTGAAGAACTAAAAGCTAGTGGCTGGGGCCGAAGGGGTGCCAAAACCTTTAAAGTATTGCCCACATCACTAATGCAGACAATACCCACCTACGGGGGTGTAACAACAAACGGATCACTTTCTTAGTATCCTCCAATATTTTCTATCTTCACTTTCATGCCAAAAAGACAGATCTTTCATCTTTACGTCAACATTCGCAAAAAGTCTGCTTTTACTTTTGTTTCAGAATTTGACTCTTTCAAATGATCAAATTTCTAACTCCGTCTTACCTGTCATTCCCATGTGAGCTACTCATTTTTCTTCTAATTGTAGGATACTGATTATCCAAAAACGTATTTGATTTCCTTACTTCAGAATAAAAATACATTCCATTCTATACACACAAACACTATTCATGTTGCTTAAAGTAAAATGAGGGGAACAAGTAATAACTATATTTCTAACCGATTGAAAGAAGAGTTGCCTACATAAACACTGTTCCTTTGTCAGGTATGGGTCTTTCCTTCGTAGCTAAATTATAAATAATAATTGTACGGGCTGACTGGCAACAAACATCCTAACGTAAACTTTTTAACTGGCTGAGTGAAGCAACTCTTGTATTGTATTCTAATTATGTTTATATCACATTCCTTGGGTAATTGAGATTGCTTCTTATAACTAAAAAGGCTGTCAATTCCGTCCACTTGTAATACCACAAAATGTACCTATGTTTACCTGTACATTGTGTTTTTATTAGAATTTTTCCAGAATTTACGTAGCTATTTTCTCTATTATAAAGTTAACGTTTGTGAAATGTATCCCATTTCTTATCTTGAATGTAAAAAACTCGTTTGTCATAATTATACAAAATATTTTAATAATAGTTTTCTCTCTAGTTGAAGTTGGGAAATTGTGTTCTGACGACAGCTATGAAATTGCTATAATGGGAGAATGTTCAAACTTGCACAGTCGGGAGTGGGAAGGAAGGAGATTCGGATACCGACAAGGGTATATAAGGGGCCAGGCATCCTCTGTCTGGCACAACATTCATAAGAACATAAGAATTTAGGAAACTGCAGAAGGTCTGTTGGCCCAGTTCTTGGCACCTCCTGACTTAGACCCTTTGAGTCCATGTATCTATCCAACCAATTTCTAAAGCCATTCAGTGTTTTGGCATTTCTTACCTCTCTTGGAAGCTGGTTCCACTCGTCCACTACTCAATTACCAAACCAATGTGTTCCTATTTCGTGTCTAAAACGGTATATTTCTAGTTTGAATCCATTTGAGCGTCTTCTATCTTGGCTACTTACTCTTAATACTTTGTTTAAGTCTCTTTAGTTAAATCCTTTCATTCATTTAAATACGTTAATCATATCACCTCTCACCCTGCATCTTTCGAGTACGGCTTCATATATTTAAGTCTATCTTCAAATGAGAGATTTCTGAGGTTATGAATAATTTTAGTCATCTTTCTATGTACGCACTACGCTCTCTAACAAATCTATATCCATCCTGTAAAATGGGCATCAAAATTAGACTGCATAGACCAAGTGCGGTCTAACTATAGCTAAAGTATAGCTGCAAAATAACCTTATTAGTTCGATTTTTATCGCTTCGTGATATGAATCCTTGTATTCTATTGGCTTTGCTTCGGACGTGTATGTATTGTTGCCTGGGTTTTAAATCCTGACTAATCATAACTCACAGATCCCTTTCACATATTGATTGACCTATATCCCCGTTAACTAGTTTGTATACTGTTACGTTTGCTGAATTTCGTACGTTTAACACTTTACATAAATCAACCTTAAATTTCATTTGCCATTTTTCTGACCAATAACATAAAGTATTAAGATAATTTTGCAGGGCATTCGAATCCTCTTCCGAGTTAATGACTTTACCTATTTTTGTGTCATCTGCAAATTTGTTGAGGCTGCTGTTTATGCCAATATCTAAGGCATTTATATATAAAATGAATAATAAGGGGCCTAGGACCGATCCCTGAGGAACCCCACTTGAGATGGGGGCCCACTCCGACTTTATTCCGTCAAGTGGTTAGAATGGAAAGGATCTATTGTCCGCAGCTGTGCAAATTCATCCTATTGCTACGTGAACAGCAGTCGACACTGACCAGGGAAGTTGTTGAAGTGGAACAAGAGCTTGCTTGCAACGATATTCATGAAGTCACTCATCGTAGGTATAAAGGATTCATCTCCCATAACTGAGGTCGCCACCAACATAGCCACAGTCAGCACACACCAACTCGTGTCTGCCGGTACCAAAAACACAAAATATATGTGACTATTTATGTGTACATAGGCCAACACACACCTTCCAACAACCATTTAAAGAATTTTAAGATCATGATTTTTCGAAGAAATGACGAATTGTACAGCTACATTGACTACCGTATGAACGCACACAAGAGTACAGACAATTTTTCCATTCAAAATACAAATGCAAGTTACAGAAATAAAAGAGAAGGAACGAATTATGACTGCGACTATGACTGTACATTGTAACTCTATGATGTGTGATTCAAAATACATTTTACAAATATTATCTTGATTAATAAGACTCACCCACCACCTGTCGGCGACCCTCCATATTACTACGCCACATTATGTATAACTCTAAGGCCAGACTTTCCTCAGCCACATCTATATATACCGTATATATCCTCGTATATATACTTATAGGTCACGGCAATTATCTTCCCTTTCTTGATAGTTTATAAACTATTGAGAAGTTCCAGAACAATGTTTTGATTCGGCTAGACAACACCATTTTACTGCATGTGCATTACCGACTCCAATGTTGTTTATGCAACACGTTCAAGGAGTAAGATAATGGCAGCCAAACCCTTGTACCGTACCTTAGTTACAGATGCTGTTTCCTGCCATATATATATATATATATATATATATATATATATATATATATATATATATATATATTACAGGGTCCCTTAAATTGAACATTAACATGTTTATGCAAATATGTCTTTTTGATGAAATATCGAATTATACATAACTTAGCTGTTACAGTAGGCTACAATTTTGATACTATTTAAGTGGGCGAAAAGTGAAAGGAACCCCACTTAGATTTTGTAGATATTTATTCATTGATCACAACAGTGTACTTATATTTGCTACAATCTAAAGAAAACGTTCAATGTGCATCTGCAGCACTTTCTATTCCTGTACTATAAACATCTGAAACATATCCTCAGTTATATAGGTGAGTTTCCCTTCGCCTTTCGCCCTCATTAATACAGTATCATAAATGTAGTGTATCAGCTAAACTATGTATAATTCGACATTTCATCGTAGAGACATTTTTGCTTTGTATTATCCAACCAGGTCATCATTCAGTTCAATGCATTGAATGCTGAATCAATTTGTATATACGCTATCATGTTGAATAGTCATTTGAAGTTAGTTCGGGTCTGTGTGGTTGACCTTGTTTTAGTGCTTCGAATTATGGTGGATGGTACTGAACGAGCAAATTTTTGAACTGCGTTGTCGACTTATGTCGTCACCCGCGGTTACCCACACTGTCTTGTTGGTGGTGTTGACATATGTCGTCACCCGCAAATAAGGGGTTAATTAAGCCTATTATTTTTTCCTATACAACTGAATCATCCTCAGTGCCTGACGGTGAAGTTCACGAACAATATATATATATCTACCCATTTAGTGAACTGTAGGAAAAAAGGGCTTGTTCTCATTCCCTTAACTTGTTGTAGAGTTAGTTATTCACGATATTACTTGAAGACCAGAGTCAGTGATATATGTTACGGCCTAATAGTCTTTTCTCACTGCTACATAGGGGAACCATTCTAATACTCACTTGTTTTTGCATTAAACAAAATATATCACCGAACAAGAATTATATTAACCATAATGCCCAAACAAAAGTTGCAAGAGGGTGCTACAATAGCAAGATGATGAATGACTTGGGAAATGTTTTGTGAACCTAATTACCTTCCATGTATTGTAATGTTGTGACCAGACTATATTATTGTGTTGTATAGTGTATGTGTAGGCTACAGTAGAGTTGTGGGCATGTTTTCCTCATACAGTATGTGCATTGTGACCCAGCACGCCTCCAATTATATGAAGGCGATAGTCTAACCTTCAATGTCAGTTTTTACCAAACGTTTCTTATTCGATGTGACAAAACATAATATATATATTGGAACTGGTACATGACATTATGAAATATAATGTAACGAGGCTATGATTTTTTCAATGAAGTACAGACTATACAAAGGTAGTCCGATTCTTGGTACAGCTTAGAGGGATCAGGGGAGACCCGGGAGAGGCTCAGCGGCCTCAGACAGCCCCAGGGGAGAGTGTCGAGAGGCCAGTGGGCATGGCAAGAGTTCCAAGAGGCTGAAGCGGTAGGTAGGGGACTAAAGGAAGGGAGGCCACAGGCACATTGATATGGACAATCGGTAAGCTAGGTAGGCCCCGGTGTTGGGTCACTGGGGTGAGGGGGTCTATGGATAAAATAAAAATGCTGAATAAAATACAAAGCAAAGTATGAGAAGATTTACAGAAGAAATAAAGATGTAGTCAGTTATAGCATATTTTTTCACTGTACGGAGACTGGAGAGGCAATAATATTTATGGATTATGCATTAAATGGTGGATATGGGCTTAGTTTTTGCAAAATATAACATTGTACGGTAATTTTGGTGAAAATACGATAATTTAGACAGTGTTGTACGATAACCCCAGAGTTTCCATCACTGGGATTGTGGCCACAGGGTCACAGAGCTATACACATAGAGCGCATATAGAGCGCACAACCCCACCCCTCCCTGGCGTGTCGCCACCGGAAGTGGGTTGGCGGCCATGATAGGTTGCCCTTCCCCTCAACCCGCCAGCCTGTCAGCTTATGCCAGGGTAAGATATTATTTCATTTATTCGGTCTTTCATTGATGATATGGTATATTAACTACGTTATAGTGACTCACAATATATGAATAAGTATTTCTTTAACCGATATATCAGTGAATGGCTGATTAAATATAAATACATTTCGGTTAAAAGGTGAAATTAGTTAGATAAACAAAACTATCGTTGGCACTCATCCACAGTCACCTTCTTATAATATATATATACAACGTACTTAATATCTATTTTGATAAGTATTTTATGTTTACATTGTTCAGTATGTATGTATGTATGTCACACTAGAGTAATATGTATGTATGTCACACTAGAGTAATATGTATGTATGTATGTATGTCACACTAGAGTAATATGTATGTATGTATGTCACTCTAGAGTAATATGTATGTATGTATGTCACTAGAGTAATATGTATGTATGTATGTATGTCACACTAGAGTAATATGTATGTATGTATGTATGTCACACTAGAGTAATATGTATGTCACACTAGAGTAATATGTATGTATGTTTGTCACACTAGAGTAATATGTATGTACGTATGTATGTCACACTAGAGTAATATGTATGTATAATTAGATAACAAGATACAATGCTTTACAAATCAGGGAAATGTCAATAACTGTGGATAGAAACATACTATACAAGTACGTACGGGAGTTCAAAGCGCGCGCCAAAGGGAATTCCAAGATGGCCGCCGAGCAGGCTGGCTGGCGACACTCCTCCCCTATCTCATAACACAGGGTCGATCGCTCTATGTGTATAGCTTTGTGCACAGGGTACATCACCAGCAGTGTTGCCAAGTATGGTGAATTTTCCCTAGACATGGAGAATTATTAAAGGTACCACTGTGGAAATTATATACAGATTGTTCAAGAGTAAATGGAGAAATTCCTACCAGACGAAATAACAAGAAGAGGGTAAATTAAATGTGCGACTGACTAACTTCCAGAGTAAACAGGGAATTTTTTTGGTATTTATTGAAAGAATTACCGTTTTGCAGCAGTGTTGCCAGATCCGGTTGGGTCCCAGTATTTTGCCCCAGTCATTTATTGTACTTTATCACGATTATTTCCCGGTAGGTTAGGTTAGGTCAGGTAAGGTCAGGCTAATTTCAAAATGCCCCATTTGAATATCTTGGAAATGGGGCATTTGCGGAGAAAATGCCATATAAGAAAATAGTCTTAGAATGGTCTAAATAAGTGGGTAATGAAGGTAGAAAAACCATACCCAATAACGGTAATTCATTCAATATTTACTTTTTTTTTTAGGTAAATAGGGTGAGGTAAATACGAAAATTTTGATGTTGAAGATGGAGAAATTTCGTGAAGCAGACCTGGCAACACTGTACATCACTATTTGATATTTATTATTAGTTTGAGGGTTTGACTTGTTGAGGCATGAGGTTGTATTATTAATTATTATGTGTGCCATCTCTGTCTGACCTTTTACCTGGGCTCACGTCCTATTCACACACATTCGTTATTTCATTAGGAAAGTAAGTGTTATTATTTTTGTTTGCCTACTTATTATTGTTTGCATACTTATTTTTGTTTGCCTACTTATTATTGTTTGCATACTTATTTTGGTAAATTTACAGAAGAACTGGGTTCACTATATTGTATATTTTAGTATCATTACCCACTATTTTGGACCATTCTAAGACACTTTTCATCTATGGTGTTTCTCTCGGAGATGCCCCGTTTTCGAGATATGCCCCGTTTTACAAACATAATTTGGAAATTAGTCTGACCTTACCTGACCTGACCTAACCTAACCTAGACCACAGCAGACTACCGGGACCTAACCTGGGCAAACTACCGGGACCTAACCTGGGTAAACTACCGGGATATAACCGGTGTAAACTATCATAAAGTGACTGGGGCAAATTTCCGGGACCTAGCCAGATGTGGTAACACTGCGCGATCCTAGCCAAAAACCCAGTTATTCTGTAATAATACCCTTATTTTTGTTTGCCTACTTATTATTGTTTACATACGTATTGTTTGCCTACTTATTATTGTTTACATACTTATTGTTTGCCTACTTATTATTGTTTGCATACTTATTGTTTGCCTACTTATTGTTTATCTACTTATTATTTTTTACCTACTTATTATTGTTTATGGAACTTTTTTTTTAATGAAATAATGAATTAATAAGTGATAGGATTTAAGTCCAGGATTTGAGGGGGTGTGGGAATAGGGGGGACATGCTTGGGGGGGGTGGTGCGGGAGTAGGGGACAGGCTTGGGAGGGTTTTGAGGGGTGCAGGAGTAGGGGGACAGGCTTTCTACCCACCCCAAGCCTGTCCCCCTATTCCCGCACCCCCCAAGCCTGTCCCCTACTCCCGCACCCCCTTAAGTAATTAATAAGTGATAGAGGTGGGGACCCAGGCGGTGCAGCTCATCAGTTGACTCCATGGACAAAGTACTGTATAGGCCTATGTTTTTAACTTCTGTCCTCTTTAATGTAAAACTTTAATTTAATTTAAAAGTTCCATTTTAAGTTCATTTCTTTTTCATATAATATATGATTATATGGTAAATATTGAAAGAATTGCCGTTATTGCGTAAGGTTTTTCTACCTTCATTACCCACTTATTTAGACCATTCTGAGACTATTTTCTTCTATGGCATTTCCTCTGCAAATGCCCCATTTCCAAGATAGGGCATATTCAAATTTTGAAATTAGCCTGACCTTATCTAACCTAACCTAGACCACAGCAGACTACCGGGACCTAACCTGGGCAAACTACCAGGAAATAACTGTGGTAAAGTACAGGAAATGACCGGAGCAAAATACTGGGACCTAGCCGGATCTGGCAACACTGCTACAAAATGGCAATTCTTTAAATAAATACTGTGTATTTTTGGTATTTATCTAGACTATTGCCATATTGTAGCAGTGTTGCCAGATCCGGCTAGGTCCCAGTATTTTGCCCCGGTCATTTCCTGGTACTTTACCACTGTTATTTCCCGGTAGTTTGCCCAGGTTAGGTCCCGGTAGTCTGCTGTGGTCTAGGTTAGGTTAGGTTAGGTCCCGGTAGTCTGCTGTGGTCTAGGTTAGGTTAGGTTAGGTCCCGGTAGTCTGATGCGGTCTAGGTTAGGTTAGGTATGGCTAGGCAAGGTCAGGCTAATTTCAAAGTGCTCCATTTGAATATGACCTATCTTGGAAATGGGGCATTTCCAAAGAAAATGCCGTAGAAGAAAAGTGTCTTAGAATGTTATAAATTAGTGGGTAAAGAAGGTAAACATATTGTAATACCAACCGATAATAGAGTAGATATTTACTGTATTTTTATTATATTTTTAATCATTTAATCATATTTTAAATATCTCCCAGTAGGCGGCAAACAATGGTATTACTGGAGACTAAATTTTTTCCTGTTTGTGCCCTGTGATTGCCTCAAACACAAAGAATGTATAAACTACACAAAACAACATACAAACTCACATTGACAATCCTACACATATTTTACATTATATTCCTATCCTACAATACTGAAGACAATGATTGTAAGCACATTCACATATCAAATACACTTTTACCCAACACATACACATACAGAAACACATACATGCATCTCCTGGGTAGCCTGGACACTACACCGGGGCAAAATTTTTCTTTTAATTTCAATGATTGGCCTAAATTTCGTGCCCTAATGTTGCTCCTTCTCGTGTGTAGTGAGAGCTTTGGTCAACCCCAGCCTTCGCTCTCCCAGGTTCCCATGCCAGGTTTGTCGGCAGGCAGTCAAGTGGGAGCAGCGGGCCATCTTGTGCGATTGCTGCTGTGAGGCCTACGTGCATTGTGGGTGGTACCACATTTGCTGTGTCGGGGCCTTCACAGCGGCGTTCGACAGAATAGTTGAGCAAAGTCTCTCGTGGATTTGCTGGGACTGTGAGGCCCCAAATTACAGTTCCTCCCTATCCTTATCCTCACATTCTTTTCCAACTTCCAACAGATTCACTCTCCTTGAACCAATGGACCACTTCAATAACCAAAAAATACTGACTGACTCACAGCATGGCTCCTGGTCAAAACTCTCATTCGAGACTCAATTACTTATGACAACCCATGACATATCCCAGTCCCTTAATGACTGTAAAACCAAACAAGTTGACGCCATAGTTCTTGACTTTGCCAAAGCCTTTGACAAAGTCCCCCACCATAGACTCTTAGCTAAGTTAGATTACTATTGAATCAGAGGACCACTGAGTTTCTGGATTAGGACTTTCTTAACCAACCGGGAACAACGCGTTGTTCTCGATGGCTCCCACTGCCCGTGAAGACTGGGAAGCCAAGTGGCAGATGACTTTCAGACCAGACAAATGTCATCACATCTGTTTTACCTGGTCAAATAAACCTATCCCCTTTGCCTATAAATTCCACAATACCATCCTAGATACCATTCAATCACATTTAGTATTTGGGGGTCCACCTCTCAGCGGACATGAGATGGAGCACACATTTATGTAACGTCAGGGCAAAAGCCAACCAAGCCCTGGGGTTCCTACGCAGGAACTTCAGGAGGTGCAACGCAGACATTATAATTTAAGCATACAATATATAACACTCGTTCGGCCACATATTGAATACTGCGACACCATCTGGGATCAACACACATACGATCATGGTCAAAAATAATCATCCATATAGGGGTAACTCGCATAAAAGTTTGACAATTTCCCTCAATATGTGAATGTGAAAACCTAAGACAGTAAATTGTTTCAGATACCCATATGTGGATGATTATTATTGACCGCGACCGTAAAACAACATAAATATATTAGAAGCCATACAATATAAAGCAGCAAAATGGTTCAGACAAGACTACAGATACACTACATCAGTCAGTTTGCTAAAACAAGACATTAAACTGGACACACTTACAACAAGAAGACATATACACAGAGTCACAGACAACAGTTACTATGTACGATGTACAAGAGGCAGCCACAACCAAAAATACCACACATACCAGGCAAGCACCGACATATTCAGGCAATCATTTTTTCCTCATTTAGTTAATAGCCCCACTCTTGATAGTTTTAAAAATAGGATCACTAAATATCTTTCTCCTTATCCTACCCTTCATCCTATCCACTAAACCTAATTCCCCACATAGCCCCCGCATCATGCCGCGCGCATCACACGGTGCGTTTCACCCAACCAAATGGTCGTTTGGTACGACTAGTTCGTCAGACTTGAAAACACTTCTAGCAGACTCGTTCGCTATCCGCAGCAAAGCGCAATTCGTGATTCTTTGAACAATAACAATAATAACGAAGATGGAGCGAAGGCAGCGGGAGGCTCGGGGATTTGCTGCAAATATTTTAACTCTTGGGGTCTATGTTTTGGCGAGAAGAAGAGATGAAAAGATTGCCAGAAATAAATATTATCATCATGTACACATTTTCTTTTAATAAATTGTGCATGATGGTCTACATTTCAATGTTTATCAAGTGCTATCAATATTTTAAATCAAGGGAAAAAGTATAGACATAATTTAACTCCGGAGTAGGTTGGGTGAAATGGGCAACTCTTTGTAACATTTTATTAACCCTAGGGACCGCGGTTGGTCGGGCGAAATGTCCTTCAGGTTGGCCAAGTAGGTCCGACAAAATGCCAAGTTGGGTGAAGCAGTCCAGCTAATGCCAAAGTATAGAATGAGATTTTACTTATATTTCAATTAGTTAGTCCAAAAAATTACAGATTACGTCACAGAAAATTAACTGATAATATCCACTAACCTCTATTTTGCTCCCTACTACCCACATCCAGATACTACTCCCCCTTACCCCTAAACATCCAGATACTACCCCTCCTCATCCAGATACTACTCCCACCTACTCCTCATACACATATTACCCCCCTACCCCTCTTCATCCAGATACTACCCCCCCTACCCCTCTTCATCCAGATACTACCCCCCCTACCCTTCCTCATCCACATATTACCCCCCTACCCCTCTTCATCCAGATAGGCCTACTACCCCCCCCCCCTTTTTACTCCTCATCCAGATACTACCCCCCACAAGTCACTATATTACACCCCCCATGTCCTCGTCACCTCTTGCTGTGGTGAGTTAATTAAAGGGATAGTACAGTATTATTAAATCTGGAGCAACCTGATTCCTCCAAACTATTCCAAGCAACTTACCACCATTATTTATGTGAAGCTGTTCCTGTTTCCTAGCATAGCCTACTCTGAAGGAATCGAGGTGCTCTAATGTACCGTACCAAAAGTACAGTCTCCCCTTAAATGAATGAATTGTGGTGGTGGTAATTATTGTCAAATGGCAATGGTATGTAATTTAGAATACATTGCAAAGTGTTAGTGAAAATCAGTTTGTCATACAAGAGCCTTGCTTTAGGTTAGGTTAGGACATGTCTGGCTAATTTTAGAGTTTTAATATATTGTATATCTGATCTTGTGACACTGCAAACTGAGAGGCTGTTCAGTTTGTCCTTCTTTCATTTTTTTTTTCTTTTTTTTCCTTTCCTTTGTAGGCTAGTTGGTGTCCTTCCAATCTGTCTCCTTTCCTAACCTCCTAACCATCCATTACCTCATTTACCATCACTGCAAACTGAGAGGCTGTTCAACAATTTCTTCTTTTTCCTTTATGGTTGTTGTTGTTGAAGTTCCTCAAGCTGTCTGGCCGAGCAGCCCCGAGCTCCTGAAGAAGGCCATAGCCTGAACCGGGCTTTCCCATAATGCCCTCAGAGAGTGTGTGTTGTGTTGTTGGCGAGTGTGGTTGTGTGCGTTGCAATCTTCAATAATGTATTTAATAGAATGGGGTGCTGTGTTGCATCCCGGACAGGCATCCGCAATGGCTCCATCCAGCTTCTTCTTGGTGCCCTTCCTCTCTCTCTCTCTCTCCTTTCTTCCTGTTGCATTGTCAGTATCCTACCTGATACCTCCACCTCAGTGTCCCGAGCACACAATTCCATACTGTACAGTATATGGACTCTTCTCAATACCACTTCCGGTTACACTCTCAGCTTGGTTCAGTTAGGGTTCCTTTAATTTGCTTTCAATTAAAAAATGATCTGTGAAAGACAATGAGACTATTTATAAGAAAGTATTATAGGTTACAGTTATTGCTACAACACAAGTGTCATTTCTCAACTATTTTTTGACTTGAAGAGCTCGTATACAAAAAAAAAAAAATGTGCATCCCAGGCCCAGGATACTGTAGCTCAAACTACATGTACTGTAAGTGTATCCTGTACTATTTTTTATACATATTTATAAGTGCATTGTATTTCAGGATGGAGCTTGAATGCATTAGGGAGAAGAAGGTGTTGGTGTCAAGATGCACAAACTTCCAGCATACAACAAGAGTCAGCTTGACCAGTTGTTGTTGTCAATGTTGAAGAGTTGGTGAGTTTTCTGTCAAGTCATATATATATACTGTAGCTCCATATTTATTGTTGAAGAGTTTGGGAGTTTTCTGTTGTCATATATATACAGGGTGTATCGCGACGTATATCATTAAATTACACCAGAGATATAAAATATAATTTTGAGTATATTTTGTTCTATAAAGTATGCTGTGAGTGATCTCAGTAAAGTACAATGAATACTGATAAAAACTATTTTAACTTGTGTTGTCAAATGGCGGTGAGCTTCGGAGGTAGTGGAAGCCTAATATTGTTTTCAGACCAAAGAGGCATTATTTATTTCATCTTAATAAGTTTTATCATGATTGCAATATTTATGTGATGTTCTATAACGTACATTAAATCATATTTTCAATGCAGAGGGATAATACTAGGCCCCTATAAATAATATTCGACGAAATATGATTAATATCTTTTGGAGGTTAGGTAAACTCATCCGACCTAATGCAACCTGCAAGCCTGAACATTTCCCTACATTTCACAGATTTTCTTCTTATACAGGCCTGGTATTATCCCTCTGCATTGAAAATATGATTCAATGTACGTTATAGAACATCACATAAATATTGCAATCATGATAAAACTTATTAAGATGAAATAAATAATGCCTCTTTGGTCTGAAAACAATATTAGGCTTCCACTCCCTCCGAAGCTCACCGCCATTTGACAACACAAGTTAAAATAGTTTTTATCAGTATTCATTGTACTTTACTGAGATCACTCACAGCATACTTTATAGAACAAAATATACTCAAAATTATATTTTATATCTCTTGTGTAATTTAATGATATACGTCGCGATACACCCTGTATATATACTGTAAATCCGTATTCAAGAACAATGGTGTGGTACTGGTATGATGGCTCTGTAGGGTGTTTACCAGTACCACACCATTGTATGCATGAATATCAATGGTGTTGGTGATGGTGTGGTACTGGTACCATGGCTCTGTAGGGTGTCTATGGAGTCATGGTGTGGTACTGGTACCATGGCTCTGTAGGGTGTCTATGGAGTCATGGTACAGTATTGGTATCATGGCTCTGTAGGGTGTCTATGGAGTCATGATACAGTATTGGTACCATGGCTCTGTAGGGTGTCTATGGAGTCATGGTGTGGTATTGGTACCACGGCTCTGTAGGGTGTCTATGGAGTCATGGTGTGGTATTGGTACCATGGCTCTGTAGGGTGTTTATGGAGTCATCGCATCAATACCAAACCATCGTCAAAACTATGAATGTTTTTGCATATGGCCAATTTAACCTTTCTTGTATCTGTAGCTGTGATGAATAACTGCCTTATACAAAGTATGTATGCCTTATACAATAGTATGTAAAGTTTTAGCCAAAATTTTTGTTATAAAATGTGGAATGGTAGATGAGTTTGTCTTACTAATACTTGTGTTGCAGACTGATTCTTCTGTTTTGTGTGAAGTGACGAGACTGGAGCTACTGCCACTGATATTGAAGATACAAGTGACTGATAACTACAACATACCAATACACTGGACCTTCCTAATATTGCTGTTATAGAACTGGTAAGTTGATGTACAGCTGCCAACTAAAATACTGTTGTCTTGTCTCATAAGGACCCTGTGATCGTGTATGAAAATCGGAGGCCTCTGATTCCTCCTCACTATACCTTGAAACAAGCTCCTTCCAAGTTGTTGGTGTTTCGTGTTAATGTTTAATTAAAGGACTCATTCATCTCCAATTTTTTTACTCCATCCCTGGGCCCCCTTAAGTCATGAACTACATTATGGTATGGTTTCCTCCACTCCAGCATTATTAATGTGTGTGTTTACCCCACAAATTTGGTAGTGAAAGAGACTACCTGTTCAATGGACTGGTGGTTACTGGTACAACTTGAGAATATGAACTCCTGATTTATATGTTTGTATGGATAAGGAAATTGTACATCTCATTCAGTGATTAATAATTCTTTTTGTGTACATATATAAATATATAGTTTTTATCAAGTGCCAAAAGTAATGGAAAGAATGTGATTTTTCTGTGCATAACTATAGTAGCGAGAGTTGGGAATTTTTGCAAATGAGTGGATTGAAGTTGAATGTGTGACACTTACATCTACTTTGGTTCTGTTGCAGGTTGTATAGTGTAGTAATTATGAAGAGAGACGACACTGGAACCTCATCACTGGCTGGCATCCCTACTACAGTGTCAGGTAAATGGTGAGATGATACTTATGATAATTATGAGGACATCAAACATAATACTTTCATACCAAAGTCTTTGATTTGGTCATAGTAGTGTTGCATCAGTGTTGGATTAAGGGTACAGCCTAGTATAGTTTTGGTATATTGGAGTGCCTTGATTCCTCCAAAGTATTCCAGGAAACAAACAGAACTTGATTAACAGAAATAATGATGGTCTGTTGTTGCTTGGAATACTTTAGAGGAATCCAGTTACTCCAGATTTCCCATACTACTATCCTCTTTAAGCTTAACAGTTTTATTTTGCTACCTTTTCTTCGTTTGTCTGATTTATTTCACTGGTTTAGGAAGTGTTGTTATTGTATATTATGGAGTTTTGGTCTGGTATTTGTGTTTAGTATACATAACACTTGACATCATAGTCTTTTGTTTATAATCAAAAGCTGCAGTATGGAAGAAATGAAATTTGCAGGATTTTTTAAATCTATATTTCATAAAAAGTTTTGTCATATTTTTAAGGTCATAATTACAGGTGTTATAAATTTGAAAGTAATGATAATCTTCCTGGAATTCATAAGCGCCCATTACTGCATCCCTTGAATTTGAAGTAACTTGCTATTTATATTTAATAAGTCCAAGTTATATGTTGACTGAACACAAGACCAGACCAAAGGTTGAATCAAAAGGAAGTAAAACAAAGATTAAATCCAGTAGAGTTATACAGAAATTTGTTCCAGGCTTTTGGTATAAAGATGGTAAAAGTAAACACCTGACTTGATTGTAATCATCAAACTTTGCATTTCCTGCCTTCTAATTCAGGCTGTTTTATCTCCATAATATCGTTTCTCAGTCCTAATTTGAGGAGGTATTACAGTGGTGGTAAATCTGGAGCGCAGAATTCCTCCAAACTATTCCACGCAACAGACCACCATTATTTTTGTTAATCTGGTCCTGTTTCATAGCATACTTTGGAGGAAACAAGAAGCTCCAATGTACCAAAAGTAATCTACCCCTCTTAACAGTATCAGCATTGCATACAAATATTCAGTATTTTCATTGGAGATAGAAATGCATTGAACTCAAACAATCTTTCCATGTTGAGATTGATTTCTCCTCTGTACTGCGAAAAACCTTGTTTGAGTTTAAAAGTTCTGTTTTCTCTATTGGAGTACCAAATATTTACATGACATAATATAAGGACAGGGCTTCCCAAAAATCCTTTTGTGCTTTTAAAGGGATAAATTGTTGATGGTAAGTTATTGAATCCACCAATATGTCACGAAACAGATCCCTAATTAGTAACATTGAGGCAATTGTTTCCTAGAATAGTTTGGAAGAATCAGTAGCCCTCCAACTTACAAAGAAATTTTTTCCTAAATCTTTCATCATTTAAATGTACAAAAGGTATTTCTGGAAACCCTATAAAGAGGCTGTGTCAAGTTGTAGATTCACAAGTCTTTTCTGAAACAGTTTAGAGGAAAATTACACAGCTTCTCAATAGCTTCTCAAGGTCATTTTGCAATGCTAATACAAATATTGAAAGGATTGAGGTGGAGTTTGATGTCCTAATTTCAAAAGTTATATTTGAACCCTACACCCTTTCAGGTATCTTTCAAGTTCAATGTAACACCTGGTGAGATATTAAAAACAATTTCTCAAAATAAAAGAACTAATGAAATTAATTTTGTATCTATTTTTTCCTCTTCATAATACATGTATATATAAATTATTCATAAATTTTTTTTCTATTCTTTCTCCTTTTCTTTCTTTAGTTGTCCACCTTCTTGGGTGCTAGTCCTCTTCCTCCTTCAGATCTCTGCTTCCTTCTGTGATGCTTGTTGAGGTGTTCTTCAATTTGGTCACTGCAGACCTGAAAGACATTGATTTAAGGTTAATTTTAAGGTATTTAAGGTTTGTATAGATTGCATCCAGGGTTTCAATATTCCGGCAGTGTTGCTTTCCACAACATTAAATACCAACCCCCAACCCCCCCAAATGGTAGGTTAGAGCTCCCTACCAACTGGGAGGCACTTTTGGATTGTAGAAAGCAACACAGCTTGTAGATAACTAAACCCTGGATGCAATTTGTATGAATCTAAAAGCAAACATGCCAGACAGAAAAACAGGGTGTCCATAAATTATGTGAACAGATTACCTTTAATGAACATGTAAATTGTTCAGATAAATTATGGAGACCTTGTTTAAGGTATGCAGGTTGGATACAGAGTGCAGGAAATGTAGACAACTAGTCCAAGCAGCAATAACTATGACCTTAATTGAGGAGAGAGTTATGTCCAGCCCAATAAAAAAGATCTTGAGGAGATGGGTACCATTATATGCAAATCTGAACTGTAATGAACAAAAGTTTGTTCCCTCAGCCAGTCACAATGACTGAATTCTGTGGTTAAAAAAACTAAATGTATTTTGCTAACCATCATCTGTTATTTAGTAGTTTGAACCACAGGTGCTTCAGTTATATTGTTGCTGGCTGAGGGAACAAACTTTAGTACACCATGCTACAGTACGTGTTATTTTTCAGGGTGAATTTGAGGCTACAAAATCCCCTCAACTGCCAAAATAAATATAGTATAGCATTGGATCTTGGCTGTTCTGAAGAATATGTAGTCCTCCAAATCACTTCAGAAATGCATCAACTAAAAGAAAACTTATTCACTTTATAGATTACAATTAACCTGGCCAACCATGTAATGTACTCCAGACAGCACAAATGTTCACTAGTACAGTATGAACCCAAAATACTGAGAACTTAAAGATTCTATATTGGACATAAAACTTATTCTTAATGTTGAAATGTTATTGGGGTAGTATACTGATGGTAAATTTGGAGCAACCGATTCCTCCAAACTATTTCAAGCAACATTAATTTTGTTCATCTGATCCTGTTTCTGTTGGTATACTCTAAAGGAGTCAAAGTGCTCTAATGTACCAAAAATATACTATCCCTTTAATTAAACCTACCAACATTAGCTGACCATCAGGTTCATAAGCACATGAGTAAATCACATTTCTGCTTTTAACAGTTACTGTACACTCACTAAATGCAAAGCATCTGGATATTGCATCAGATATGGAATTATCATTGACTTTCGTAGCTGTCATACATTTAAACAAAATACAAATATTACAGACAGCTTTTGTCATGAGTGCACATTTCTTTACCCAAGCTGCTTACATACTTTATACAAAACACATAGAAAACAATTGTAGCTCCATAAACACTCACAGTAACTACTGATGCTTGTACTGTTGCTGTAGATGTATGGATACAGTGGACAACAAACAATGAAGGTTCATAAGCCTTTTGTAGAACTGGACTTGGCAACTCTGCAACATAATACGAGCCAATTAATGTGGGTGGTATAAAAAATGAGAAAAAATTTATGAGAAGGAATATAACAAGTCCAATTTGAATGAGATGTTTTTGGGGTTTGGGGCTTGAAAGCTGCTTATTCTTATCACCACTACTATTACAGAAAAATTTTGAAACTCATCTTAAAATTATTCTGATCTTAATTAATATTACAGAAAAACCTTGTCTATTACAATTACTATCTGTCTGTGTCTGAAATGGACTGTAGAAAACCTACGCTGTGTCGTACTTCAAGAAAGATGGAGAAAGAACTTGAGACAAAGGGTTGAATGAAATAAGAATAGTGGAGAATGAAATACAAAACACCCAAAATGAAAACAAAACATACCTGACAGTGTATTCAAATTAAGTTCTTGAGTAACACTGGATCAGTCTTGAGGGTACTGGATTAGCTACGTAAGTCTTGAAGTGTCCCTCCTTTCAATTCTTCAACCGTCCCTCTTTTCCTTCTATTTTCTTCATGCTTACTGTCCCACCTCTCATCATCTCCTTCATCCTACAGGGTCTTCCAGGCCTCTAGCAGTCTTCCATCACCCTCAATTCAATGTGTCCATCCTGAATATTAGTAAATGGTTAGCTTCCCAGTTTAGATGCACTGTGCACTATAAGCTCTTGTTTACACACATATATACTATTTGGGTCTTGATATGTAATACAGTAATCAGAAGGATAGCATGATTTGTAATGTGTGTTTGCTGATTCTGTCCCAAAACGACTGCAACTGTTTAACCCCAAATACTGTACATATTTTCTACGGTCTAACTAACTAACATGTAAGTATGATATTAATGCCGAGGTGCGGTTATGATGACCCGCGGTTGTACAATGTTTTCGTCCTCATTTTTGACACTGACAGTATATATATGTATAAAAAAAGGGAAAGAAAAGAAAAAAGGACAAAATGTGGAACTGAAAATTATTTGGATTTATCTATCTATCTTATAGCTCTGACGCCTCTTTCCTTCAGGGAACTCCTCCCAAGGGGATGGCCACAGCAAAAGTGTGTCCAGTTTTCCCTGTTCCAACACTCCCTCCTTACTTGGTCAAGCCCTACTCTGCCCCTCATGTTTCTATCCTTTACATACTCTTCCACTCTGTTCTACCATCTAACCGGAGGTATTCTTCTCACACCAGGTCCCACAACTTCACTTCCATACACCTTCTTTACAAACTCCTCACCTTGCATTCTTTCTACATGTCCAAACCACCTCAGTGTATAATGCTTCACTCTCTCAACCACTCCACACTCAATACCAATTGCCGTCTCACTCATACCATATCTCTCATTACTCTCTCCGTCCCACCTAGAAACTCCACATGTTCCTCTCAATTAACTAATTTTTTGCAGGATTATACTATTTCGTAGTCCCCTTTTCACTTCCATACTCTCACTTCTACCCTTCATAATTCTCCCCATTGATCCTATGACCTATCTACCCCTCATTGCTCTCTCCCTAATTTCTCCTTCCATACTTCCATGTTTACACAGAACTGTACCCAGGTACTTAAACTCCTCCACTTCCTCCATCCTCTCAGAGTTATCTCACACTTCGTCCCAGTTGGTACTCCCATTCTGTAAGATGTAGCAAAGTCAATCACTTCAGTTTCTGCACTCTCAGATACCATCACTTTACTTTTATCAACATTCACCTTCAGTTTCCTTTGTTTACACACAGTGGTAGACTCACCATTTTCATTTATTCCATTCACACCTGACTTGCCAACTACATTTTCTATTCTCTCATTCCCTACTATCCTCCTCCCTCTTTCAAAACTTCTCAGGCAGTCACAGTCATTCACCTCATCCCAAAACTCTTTCATTTTCATTTTTCCCACCTTGGTCTGCGCGTTTACTGGAGCATACACTCAGACCCATGCATACTTCACTATACCAATTTTGCTCGTCATCCATACTATCCTTGTTCCCTTCCTTCCATGTCCATCCATTCCCTTCCACACCAACAATGCACACCCTTCCTTTCCTCTTTTCATCCTTACCAGTCCATATCACGCCTGTAGTGGACAGCGAGCACTCCATGTCATATACAACTTGCGCATCTCGGCCCTCACCTGTCGGACGCCAGCCACACCTGCGCGCGCAGCCTCACCCTGCTCCGGACGATATAAAAGGAGCCAAAACCACACTCAAAGGGTCACTCACCAGCAGCAGCTCCTCTGGACAACAACACCTGTCTGCTCCATTCCAGCCTGCCTCTCTCTTCAGTTCTTCCCAGCAGCCCTCTACAGCCTACTAGCAGTCCACCGCTCTCCTGCCTGCTGCTCACCTGGCCACTGCTACAGACGTTGCTGCCTACCCGTCACTACTACCTGTCGCCTGCAGTGCACATACCTGCTCGCCGTAGCGTCTACCTGCAGCCACCATACCTGTCCTGCTGCCCAACTACTGCAGCCCAGTCTACTCAAGTGCTCGCTATCCACACTTACCTTAACACCGGCTCCCAGGAGTCTAGAGAGAATAGTGTACCACACAATACAACACACTGTATAGACATACCCATTAAACCCAGTGTAATTCCTTGTGAGTTTGGTGCACCTCCAGGTAGTAACCGTCTAGAGCGACGTTACACACCTCTTCCCTCCATCCTCACACTCTTCCACCCCCCATTCCTTTCATATGCATTTCAGATATCCCACACACATCTATTTAACTCCTTCTAGCACACTCCACTATCTCTCTCCTTTTCACCTCAATCACCATTCCATTCACATGAGAATGTTGAACAACACACAAATAATAATCAATACATACTACAGTAACATATACAGTACATAATAGATAAAGCATGCAAATATTGAATAACACGATTACTGTACTGTAGTCCAGTACAGTATTGCAGTGTGGGTGCCTCATAAATTAAATGAAAATTTTAAAGCGATAATTAAACAAAATACTGGAAGTAAATAAATAATGAATACAAGATAGAAGACTAAATTAATAATAAATAATACAGGAATTATAAATTCATCTGATAAAGTTTTCCCTGTTCCAGCACTTCCTCCTATCTTGGTCAAGCCTTCCTCAACCACTCACATACTCTTCCACTGTTCTCCCATCTGACCTCGGTTTGCCTTTCACACCATGTCCCACAACTTTACTACATTACACCTTTGTAAACTCCACATCCTACATTTATTTTATTTTATTTAGTTTTAGTGTATGAGTATTAAGTTCACATTATTTTGGCTTTACTGAATTGGGTTAAACTTTATTGTTAATGAGGATTAAGTTTTCAAACACTCAGGGAAGTAGAAGGCCTAAAATAGTGTCTTTATTTCCCATCAAATCACACTGTATACCACTACTACAATATTGTCTATGAAACAGTAAAGTCGGGACAAACTAACAATCCCGTCAGCGCTGTGGATTTTTTAATATGTTCTCGTACCGGTCTCGATGCCGACACTTGACATCCAACCATGGTACAGATAACATCTATTATTTAATCCATTGAACAATAAAAAAATGTTTTAAAACCTGTAGTTTTGCATTCATTTTTGTGCAATTTCTCTCTTATCGAAGTACTTGAACACGTTAAGGACAATATTTCTAGCTTGACTTGGGGTATAGCTGGAAGTGGAGTGGCGGATGCCATGACCTTTCCCCTCCGAGCAGCCAGTAAGGCACTAGCGCGTGTCCTTGACTCCCCTTTCTTACATAGGCCTGGCAGACTGCTCCAGCCATGAACCGTTAAACATCATTTCAAACATAATTAAAGATCTGACTAACATATAAAGTTTCCAAACTCTGATGTCGTTATCAGTGTAATGAATGACACATGAGAAACGCATAAGGTGAATCGCTCATTGAGAACACACGCAATATGTGAACCTACTGTAGTTAATTTCAATGTAAAGGTCATGGTTCTAGTAATTTTTTTGCCGACTGTACATGTAGTCATGTTTTACTGTTGTACTCTATTGTATATCAAATGATAGTATTATTATACAATGGGTACTCTCTACAATGGTTATAAAATACATTAATCAGTGTGCCCCTTTGTCTTGCAGGAGTAGGTGTTTACTTGGAGTACTTGTAGAATCCTTCCCCTGACTTCTGACCAAGCTTGCCCTCATCCACCAACTTTTTAATCAGAGGAGGCAGTTCAAACTCTTGCACTCCAGGGTAGTCCTTCATCCATGCTAAAATGAACCACACAAAGAATATTGATATTCCGGAAAAAAAACAGCACCAGAGGTTTCAGATTGTACTCTTATGCTATAACTACCCAAAAGCATATTACATCAACAATATAAAGTTTAGGCCTTCTTATGCTGCCTGGACCGTGCTGTGTCACCAACTTGGTCTCCAGCATTGAGGCCATACTGCCTAGCCAGGGTCTAGGGCCTCTTACCAACTAAGCATAGTGGTCCCCATACTATTGACCGTAACTCCTTGACCTATAAAATCTTTCATACAGTCTACTGCTAACAATACAACTCACGTCATTAACGCGATAAGGAGAGGGGGGTACACAAGATGTGAGGGAGCGGAAGACTGACTGAGTGCGACTGAGAGGGAAAAGCCAGCTGGGAAGAGAGTTTGTTTTGTTTGTTGTTGTTGTTGTTGATGTTCTCCCAGGGCAGAATGGCCTCCTGCCCCACAGACCCCTGGTACACTCTGGTCGCAGTGAAAAAACAAATTAAAATAAAGGAGGGGCTGGTCCTATATGCCTGGGCTACCGAAGCACATCCCAAGGAAATGGGACCAGAGCTTACTGGACCAGGGAGTCTGGGGGCCTCCGACCGCCAGGGAGATTGGGGGGAAGGCTTTGATCCCACAGCCAGTGCTGTGGGCCCAAGTCCACGTTACCACAAGAGCTACATGAGACCAGCCCTGAAGGGACCATAAGGGGGAGGGAGTTTACACTGCTGCATGCAAAGGGAAATGCACCCCAGTGTGCTGGCGGTCCACACAGCAGTGAAAAAAAAAAAAAAAAAAAAAAAAAAAAAAAGGCCTCCGGTTGCACTACACCTCACGTGGATTTTTAATCCATGTGGGCAGATCTCGTCAAATCCACTAGAAAGTGACCAGATCCTACAACAATCTTTATTCTAGCCCTGTGGGGGATAACTAATATTCACAGAGAATAGTCAGCCCCACTGTTTTGTTTGTTATTTGGACTAGTGTGTGTGGATGTGGAGAAGTGTACTTGTGTATTGTGTGGTGTCTGTGAGAGTTACTGGGAGGAGCGGCTGGTTGTAGGCTTGTAGCATGGGTTTGGGGAACAAAGGGAGCGTCTAGTGTTACGCAGAAACCGGATTTAGATGCTCTTCAGGGAACGGCTGTGGAACAAAAATGCCCTTTGTGGAAGCATAAGATAATAAAAGTGCTGGTTTGGCGTTTGTCGCGCATGAGGTGAATCGCACATTGAAAACACTTGCAATAGGCAAACCTACTATATATATATAGGGTGTCTCATGAGTTGTAAGAGAGCCAAAGGGAGCCAAAAGATTATGCAATTTTAAGCAAAAATACTCTATAAATATATATTTCTTAAAGAGCTGGCTTAGGAGTTGTTGTTGTTGAAGTTCCTCAAGCTGTCTGGCCGAGCAGCCCCGAGCTCCTGAGGAAGGTCATGGCCTGAACCGGGCTTTCCCACAGTGCCCTCAGAGAGTGTATGTTGTGTTGTTGGCGAGTGTGGTTGTGTGCGTTGCAGTCTTCAATGATGTGTTTAATAGAATGGGGTGCTGTGTTACATCCTGGACAGGCATCCACAATGGCTCCATCCAGCCTCTTCTGATAAGTCAGAAGGGCCGGGTGATGGCCACACCGCAGCCTGGCCAGGTGGACTCTGTCCTCACGGGGAAGGGAGGATTCGGATGGGTGGATGTCAGGAGGTCGTGCATGCAGCTGAGTGTTGTTTTTGAGTGTTTGGATGGATTGATGAGTGATTTGAGTATGGATGTGTTTCTGGAGATTGGTTTGGGGTGGGCAGGGTGTAAGAGATGATAGTATTTGTGTATGGTATCGTGTACTGGGTGTTGTTTTGATGTTCCTTGGCATGTGTGGGTGTTGTGCCATGTAGTGTAGTGGATGGTGTGGGTTTGTGGAGGCTGCAGCAAGTGTTTGTGTGCCTCTCATGTCAAGGTGATCCTTGATTTTGAGGACTTTGGTTTCGTAGTGTAGGTGGTCTGTGGGTGTGGTAGCTGTGCAGCCTGTGATTGTCTTTAGGGCTCTGTTCTGTATGGTTTGAAGGGTGTTGTGATGAGTCTTAGGAGTAAATACAGGGGATGTGTTACCTCAGCCACAAATATCTCTCCTTTTTTTACCTTCCTTCCCAGCCTCAGTCCCCTATCCCAGCACAAAACATCCACTGTCCTATTCTCATCCACATTCAGCAACTGTTCAAAATATTCCTTCCACCTCTCTCTGACTGGACCTTCTTCAGTTAGTAAGTACAGTATTATTCCATCTACTGTACTGCTTCCACAGACTCTCCTCCTTTCTCCCTTGTTTTCTTCATGTAATTTACTTCTTTCCAGAATATTTTTCTATTTATTTTAAAAGTTCTTGGACAACTGTTCCTTTATCTTTCATCTGCTTTCCTCTTTAGTTTTTTTCCCTTTTGTTTAACTTCTCTGTTCTTCCTCCTATAAATTCACCTTTAGGAAGTTAGTGGTACAGTACAATAGTAAGGTAGGGGAGACCGATTCAAATGCCATGGATATATTCTCAACTGGGTTAAACTACCCAAAACACATATTTCTAATGTTTTTGTATAATAGGCTTACCTTCACTTACACTGACCAATGTATCAAGTCCAACAAAATCACACAACTCGATGGGGCCCATGGCATATCCAAGACCATATTTACAGGCTTTATCAATATCCTCCTTTGTGGCAATACCTGAAACATGAGCATATTATACTGTATTGGTAGCAAGACAAGTCAGTATAATAAATGGGAGACCTACAGTACATCTATTAGTACTAGAAAAGCACATAACACACCCAATTCAATATTTTAAGAAACAATGATGACTAATACAACACCCGGCTTGGAGACCCCTGGGATAGGATCCATAAACTTCCTAAAGGCCTGGATTCCTGGTTAACAACCCAGATGCCTTAGACTGTTGTCTGACTCACTCTACATCAAATTCTGCAACATAAGAAGCCATTCTACTAATTTTCCTGCTGTAGACCACCTCTTCTCTACTTAATTTCACCATCTCATCATCACCAAAACCCAGGTATAAGTAGCAACTGACAGCAACCCTTTTTTTTGTTTCCTCCTACTTTCTCTATCCTCAGTTTCATGAAAAGGTGGATGTTGCATATACGTACACAACCACCTCAGTTACAGATATAAAGTAATCTTAGCAATATTAAAGTATTCTTTCCTTCCTTCACATCCTACGTGTGTATCACATCATTGTATGGAGCTTTGTAATTCGATAGGTGGCTACTGTATATGTATGCTTTATATGCTAATATTTTGGAAATGTGTAGTTTGTTGTCGAATAAACGTTGGTACAGTGAAAGGATTAGCACACATAAAATATGTACAGTGCTCCCCCCAAGTAGGCGGAAAAATTAATTGAGACAAAAATACCAGGAGTAAAAGGTTTTTCAAAAGTAGGCGTACCTGTGCGCAAGTCGATATTCAGCTGACCGAGTTTGGCGGCCATTTTGGTGACCCGATCCAAATCAGAGAACCCTATGCCTACTCCCACACCACCCCACCCTACAAACCCTCGACCTGGATTACAGAATGGCACAAAACTCCAAGAAGGTAGTGAAATTCATGACCATAGACCAAAAGAAAGAAGTGCTAGATAGACTTGGAAGAGGAGAAAGAGTTTGTGCAGTGGCCCGACTTCATGGTGTTAATGAATCTTCAATTCAATATCTTTGGCATGTTTTTTATAAGTTTATTACACTCAACCCCCACTTATCGTGCAAAATTGATCCATAAAAGTGTATGATAGCAAAAAACACGATAGCCAATGTGAAGAAATAATGGGAAAAAATATAATTGTCACCTGGCCGACCAGAGTGGCACCCCGATCTAGAATATTTACACCTTTTACCCCTCATATCGCCGTAATTTATTGATATTGTTCACATTTTGATTGTAAAAAGTAAACACAGACATTAAAAACATAAAAACTGACATACCAAAATACTTGTTTACTGTAATGTGTTGATTGATAATATACATTCAGATTGTTGATATGGTGAAAAGTGGAAGTGATTTTAAGAGAAAATTACCAAAATTCTTAAATTCAAACTAAGGAGTGTGTGTGCACGAATAAAAATACAATGAGGTTTGGTTATAACTGAACTTATCACCCTACTATCACCCTCACGCTCACTTGATACACTCGCGATAATCCAACCCCTTTATAGTGGACAACTTCTCAAAAAGGGCATTTTTCATACACTTAGCACATATTCTGGTACAAACATTTGACATGGTGAAAAGTGCAAGTGATTGTAAGAGAAAGTGACAAAGAATAATGAATATAAACTAAGGAAATGTATTTGTATGATTATTGGTGATAACTGAACTTGCCACCTATCACCTTCAATCCTCACTCACTACACTCGTGCTTTTAGGCCTATCCTTTTAAAATGAACATCTTTTCAAAACATACGTTTTCCATACTTTTGGATCGAATTTTGAATTATTTTTAGTCATTAGAGAGAGAATCTGTAAAATCAAGGGTTGAGTGGACTCTCATCCTGGCTTGGGAGTCACGATAGCATTGCTAGGGATGCGCATTAGCCATTTAAGTATTTTTTTTTATATTCGAACGATAGTTTTTAAACCCGTTAGCAAAACCCGCTATTGCTGAGGGTTGAGTGTACATATTATAATGGTCAAGAAGGGTTAGTTTTTGGAAGCACCGGTACCGAACCTATGTTTTCCCCTTTACGGTATCTATCAATTCCAAGTAGACGATTTCAAAGTACACGGCGCCTGCTTGGTACATAACCCCCGTCTACTTGGGGGGAGCACTGTACACAGCATGTCATATTTCTGGTCATTGTTGATGATGAAGATTACTCGAGTGAAGTACAGGAAGCACATCTTCAAAAGAATCCACACTATCTCTAATGTATTCACACTATCTCTATTCTTTTCCACATTATCAATTACAAGATAACTACTATTATATGACAACCTCCTGCATCCCCAGGCTTACCAGCTGTTCCCTCTCCTGACCAGATCTGTGTTTCCTCCTCCACCTCCTTGCTCCATTTACTGCCTACCCACTTCCTCTATCCCAATTCCCCCTTCCCCACTGCCTCCTTGGACCCTTCACCACCTTGTGACCCTTCCTCAACTCCCTAATCACGTCCTGTCCACCTCTGCCTCCTTCACTGCACCCACCACTACAACAGACCTGGTCGATTCTTTGAGCTTCCAGCTTGTTACACGTTTTAATTTTCCCCATGGTCCCACATCCATCTGCAACTTCCACTCCCATTTCCACCCCTACCCAGTAAACATAAGATGCCCCAACAACCTCTACCCAGTATCACCTGTCCACCCAACTGGTACACTCACATCCACATCCTTGACCCTCAGCAGCAACTTTGGGTCACTCATCATGTCTAAAACAATGCATTAGATGTATGAGTATATTATTATTATTATTATTATTAAAAAAGACCACAGACACAAAGCTGGGAGAAAATACAAGCATTCTATCAATCCGAGGACCCCAGCCCCATAAAGGTATACCTACAAAATACTAAAAGCAAAGTAATCAATTGTCAAACTTGTACTCCATGGGGCTACAGCTAGCACGGCCATTGTTTACATTGTCTACTGTTGTAGACATAAAAATATAAACGGCAAATTTTCTCCTGCTTACCTCTTTCCAACAGTCGGATGCTTGATAATAGGTATGGCACAAAAAGTCTGTTAGTGATGAAGCCTGGAGAATCCTTGCATTGGACAATCTTCTTGCCCATGGCTTTACCCCAGTCATTCATTGTAGCAAGTGTCTCCTCTGTGGTCTCAGCTATTTTTACCACCTGATGGCACAAAAACAAAAATCATACAGATTATGTCTGAGGTGACCAGTGTGACTTCCTTATAGAAAAGGTCACAAGCAAGAAATTCAAGTTAGGCCATAATAATGACTGGTAGGTTGGTTCCATATAATGATAATGGAGACATTGTCATCACTTTGCACATGAAAATTCTTATACAGTATTTCACCGGTACAAAATGCATGTTATGATATTCAGATAACCACTTCCCCAGAGAGCTCCACTCCAGCCTTGTCAGGTAGTGCATCACCGGATAGCACTGTTGGCTGTCAACTCCAACCCACACAAGTTACCTATAGCCCAGGTGAAAAAATCCTGCCCAAATTGGAGTAAATTACACAAAATTGATACCAGCAGGAAATTCCACCCCCAGGACATTAACTGCAAAATGCAGCTCCAGTTATAATGGTGGATAACTAGGAAACAGTTCCAGCCATGCATAGATTCCCAGTATCCTCAAAATTATCCCACCAAAGCAGACAAAATAAACACTGGCAACATAATGTTAGATTCTCCCTGCCTAACTTTCACCTCTCACTTAGGCAGGGAAGGAGGTAAATTATTGTCAATATTTGAGGAAACAATGCAGTCAGTACAGGGCAAAAGTGGAGGTACTAAGCCTAAAAAATGGGTACAAAATTGCTTGTGGGTACAAGATTGTCACAGCTTTAGATGCACAGATACTGATGAGGAAAATGTGCGGTGTTGTCCAGGGCAGGGAATCGGTTAATGATGTGCCCAGCTTTTGGTGCCAGCTGCATAATAAGGTGTAGTATCTATACTACTAACCTTATTGCTTCCAAATTCCTTAGAACCCAATTACAACCCCAAGCCACTTCCCCTCAAAGCAAAGCCAACATGTGAAGGCATGTAACTGTGCCCTTAAGTATCATCACACACACTATCACCTCCTAACCAAATGATTTTTTTTTTTTTATGCTTGTATGCCAGCAACATTCTAACACAAGATCGCTCTGTAAACCTGTGGGAAAAACAATGCCTTTTATTAACGTTTTGCATGTAGAGGAAACCAAGCTGTTTACAGGTTAAGAATCTTAAAAGATAAAAACATGCCATATACAAAATAACTTTCATATTCAAAGGGTGTCCAAACAAGTAGGCTGATAAAATTCTTTTATTTATATAAAGTTACTTATTACATACTATTACTTGCATTGTAGTGCATTATAAATAATATAAAAAATACAGTGTCCGGCTGCTTTGTATGGCCCTGAAATAGTGTTACTGTATTATCAAACAGATTAAATAACCATATTGTTTATAAATGCATTTATGTGTAAAATGCTATAAGCCCATCAGTTCTTTGAAATGTAATTTATGGTTATACATCTGAAAGAAACTTTACTTTTTATTATACTTGTAAAATCCTTCACCAGTCTTTACTCCAAGTTTCCCTTCAGCAACCAGTTTTTCCAACATTGGACTTGGCTTGAAGAGTTCTACATCAGGGAAGCTCTTGTGCCATCCTGAAAAAATGTGCAAATCATTATTAAGATCCCATTTCTGTTCCTGAGTAATGCAATTACTGTATAGTACTGTACTACAACCAATGTCATATTATAAAAGTGAAATTCAAAAGTCTTGAAAATATAATGACTAGATAATGCAGGTAAAAACAGCAGTACTATTAGCTTATCCCTCAAAAATTCAGGTATGATACACCATGAGTTATTGTACCAGTCAACAGAAGGCAGTGTAGTAATCTAACTACTCTTAACCCCTAAGAACCGCAATCCCCCTACCGCTACTGGAGCGTGAACCGCAAAAACAGAGTGATTTTTAAAGTTTCGTTATTACAAATTTGTAGAGCTTGATTTTACACACCAGAATCTGTAAACTAAAGTTTCCTAGGTCCACTGGTTTGCGTACAGCAGCGCCATGAGTAATAAAGTAGTTACCCCTAATAAAAATCTAAAAATTAGAAAACGTGAGCGAGCGTATTTTCATTGCGTATATATGACGAGTGAACCATTCCCCTCTCACACCAGTAACACAACTCACTGAAGGCCCAACCTAACCAGTGTTACCAATGAAGTGGCTAGCTATAGCCCAAGCAGTTTTTTTTCTACCGGCTTTATATTACGTCAATCGGCTTCAAGGCCTAAATTCGCGGTGACGTGATATTTGGTCAATAGGCATTTAAGGGTTAAGGATAGCATAAAGGTTTGCTTTTCCCCATTCACAAATAATTTTTGCAAGATCAACTGAAGTTCCAGTGCTCTAACTCCTGTGAAACAAATGTGATTTCTGCTACAGTACCTCACACACAAACTTTTCATTTCACACACAGAGACACGCACACTAGTGTTACCAGAGATGAAATCGCAGTAAGAGGGTTACTCGCCATCTGATGTGGTTATACCACAGTCACAGTTGTAGAAGGTAGCATGTCCTTAGCTGACCCTGCTAGGCACTCTTCATCTACCACTAAGAAATGTTCTGAAAATTATTGGTAGGCTGGATAGAGTACAAGTACTATTGGGAGAGAACTTTTTGAATTATCTACTCTTCCGGACAGTGATTATACAGGTGGATGATCCTTCCATGTATGACACAGAGCATGAGAGAGGATCACCACTGATGTCAACACTTCTTAACATTCACTCAAGCCACATTCACCATAAATACCAGAAGATATTGGCTGTCCTCTCAGCCTTCCCCCACCACAACAATCAAGAACAAGCAGCAATGATGAATTTCGTGCCCAACTTTGACCAAAATAAGAGAAGAGGAAGAGACAAAACCACCAGCACCACCTCCTCAGCCAGCAAGCACACCATCACATACACACTGCCAGCGGGCTGCTCGGCCAGACAGCTTGAGGAGCTTCAACAACACCACCATCACCACCACCAACATCTACATCTCAATCATCAGCCTCTCCACAAACAATCACAGGCCACCTAGACATCACACAGAACCCTTGCGAGGCAGTCACACAGCCGCTCCATTCATATTCACACCATCCATGCAAAAGCCAAGGAGACAAAGGGGTTTGTGACACAAGGTATCCCAGTACAACTCATCTGACATCACTGTGTTACCTGCAGCTTCATCCTCCGCCACAAACTCTGGGGAGGGGAATGACAATGTGACAATGAAGAAAAATTGTGATGGATGCATTGTGTGCTTTTATTTCCAGCTCAGAACCTTTGAGTTTGATGGTCACAGTGCATAGACCAAGAATGCATTTTCCTGCAGCAATGCTCATATTGACTACTTTTAGGATTTATGAATGAATTCTTTTTAGAAAATTATTATGAAGAAATCAATTTCTTCTAAAAACGTAAAAGCACTTTCTGATCCTCACAAGTCTGGGTCATCTAAGCACCATGACTTGATGTTTTTTGTAGTGGTGCTGCTAATGACAAAAAACACATATTTTAAGAGTACAATACTGAAAGTTTTGGATAGTAGATGACATCACTTCTATACCAATGTTTAGACAGTACCGTACAAGCCTCGAGAAAGTTTGTTGGCATTTTGTCAAACTTCAACTTTGCAGAAAATCACAAATCATCCACAACTGACTCCCTCTAGAAGTTACATGATTTGGTTAACATAATCAAGGGCAAATTTAAGAAAGTGTTGACAACATGACTAGAAGATGAGATATGCCAGGGAAACTTCTGGGGTTGGATCCATAAATACCCCACATTCTGCTCTCAGTGGTGACAACCCTACGAGATGATCTGGACCAGCATTTCTTAACCAGGCATGCTGGAATAAATTTTAAGGAGTGCGAAAAAAGGCTTTTGTGATATGTTCTGTATATTTTGATGATAGTGCACTGTTCGGCTGGGACTAAACGTCAAGCTTCTATTCCTAGTACCACAGTTACACATCACAGAAACTCGCATAAAATCTTTCAGCAGCTGGCGCTTCTTTTCCATAACTTGAGTCTATAATTTTGATCTGGTATAGCAGGTATGGGCTAGTCATTTTTTTTAACTGTTTTTTATGGATTATGATCCCTTCATACTCAGCTAAAAGCCATAATAGTGCAACTCGACTGCCAGAATCCTGAGTGTGACATTCACTCTACATTCAAGTTGAATTATGGAAAGGTATCTGAGTCATCTCTGTCTTGTTGTTTTTGTTTTGTTTTTGTTAAAGTATTGCATTACCAGTTTTATTTCACTCTTTAGTACTGAGTTATTGTAATATTTCTACTGTCATTCCACTAAAGGGGTTATAGACTGCCAAAGCCTGACTTAAGGGGTGCTGCCCTAGTCCAAAAGCCTGACTCACTCTCCATCTATATCCCCAACACTGGTGTCGTTTCTACAAATATTTTTTCTGTTGAACACCATCTGACTTCTTTTTCACTGAACCTCAGTTATCATCAGCAACTGACAGCATCACTTTCTCTGTCCCCTACTCTCTACTATTAACCTCTATATCAAAGTTGGTTGTTGTGTCTACTTGTGCAACGACCTCACTTGTGGGCACTAACACTCCTTCAGGTAATCCTCTTGCCACCACTGTACATAACCCTCTATATCGAATCAGTGTCTTCAATGCACCTGTTACCTTTTTCCCTTGGGTTACTTTGTTTTTCCACTTCTTTCCCATACCTTCCTCTTTATCCAACATTACTCCAAGGTATTTAAATTCTTCAACCACCTCAAGATTCTCACCATCCACTTGCACACTGCACTGATTCACCTTCTCTCTTCACTATCATTACTTTGATCTTTCCCACATGCACTTTCAAACAGTGTCATTCACATACCTCTGAAAAGCTCGCCACTAATTTTCCTAGGTTTCTCTCACTAATAGCCAAATGTAAAGCATCATCTACATACACCAAGTTTGACAGAGACCATTTTTCTCCACCTTGCAGCAATTCCATTCCCCTTTTCAAAATTCTTACCCTAATCTCTTTCATCACTCCATCAAAGAACACATTAAACATCCTTGCACAATTACAACAACAATTAAGAACCAATAACTTAATTCCCCCTCTATTCTCACACAGACCGCACTACCATTATAGAAACTCTTGACTGCATTCACCAGCCAACCCTCTACACCATACATGTGTTTCACTGGTGATTAATTTTCCCTATTTTCAGTACCTTCATAAATCCAATTGGGTACTGGTGGGTTAAGTTTCCCCTTACTAGGCTCCCATGTATATCGTCATGGTACAGCCACCCCACAAAATCCACAAAAATATGTTAAAAAACACTGATAAATATACACCTCGGTCTCATATAGAACGTGTTCACATAAAACGATTCTCGTATAGAACGAGCGACCAAAATATTAACTTAAAATTATTTTATAAAACGATTGCATCCATATAGAACGGGTGGCGAAAATAAGTGAAGCAAATCCGAGGAGTTCTTATACAAAACGAGCGAAATCATAATGAACGTGCCAGGAAATGATATCACTGGCGTCTGCACAGTGCGGGTGAGTGTGTTACCACCACTTCTCCCGCTCTTTCCCCCTACCCAGTATTGCCAGGAGCAAGGAAATTTCTCTGTTTTAGGGAATTTTGAAATCCACACAGGGAAATTATATAAAGATTGTTCAAAAGTAAACAGGGAAAGTCTTACCAGAAGAAATACCAAACAAGACCGTCAATGTTCAAGAGTAAACAGGGAATTATTGAGGCATAAAGGGACATTCTAAAGTTGAAGTTAGGGAAATTTCGTGTTTGACTCGCTCGTTTTTAGTGATTACGAGTTAACCACCAGCTTCAACACTCAGTCATGCCAGGTCATGCATTTACAAAATGGAAGGCCATATCCTTCGATATAAAGAAGTTATTTCTCGGAAAGAGAAAGGAGAAGGAAACACCAGCGTATGGTTAATAAAAGAAAACAAACGATGATCACGCGCTATCTCCCCCCCTACCACCTCCACCACCACGGATGCCGCCGACTCGTCTCAGTCACATGAGTCGCCTGCGAAAACCTTAATACAAATTGTAAAATACATTTTACATACATCCCTGTAGGATTAAGACAAGAAAATCCTTGAAAAGTATTTAATGTTAATTTCAGGGACAATTTTGGTGACTGATCGACCAATTGTCGTTTTCCCCATAGGTTACGTGTATCACATAGAACGATTTCACATAGAACGACGTCTTCTATCGACCTATTGGACGTTCTATACGAGACCGAGGTGTATGTAGCTTACTGTAATCCCAGTCACTTGAACTTACCATCAATGATGAACTTGCTTGTATCAAGGCCAACATAGTCACTAAGCTCAATGGGTCCCATGGGGTAACCAGCACCCAGTTTCATAGCTGTGTCTATGTCACGAGCACTGGCATCACCTGTAATTATAACAATAATTAACTCCCTAATTAATTTAATTTACGAGTATAATGGTACACAACTATCTATGAGGTAGCAAAAAAGCCAGTAGCCTTTAGCAAGTACCAAGAAAGTAACCAATAGTCAGTCTATATGCTGAATGCAGGGATTGTCTTTGCATGAATCACCAGCTCATAATGACAAATCAAAATTCACTTTTACACACTATTTACATATCTCAGTACATATTCACACTCTAATTTCATTATAAAACATGTCAGAATCACATTTTTCAACACAACAATATGAAATATAATGTCACTGTCATTTTTATGTACATTTATGGTAATTACAGGAAAAATGGAGCTCTGGAAATATGTCCTTCCACCCTCACTGCTAGTTCAACACTGGCAGGAGGGGGGTGGCTGGCCTAGGGGAGTCCATACAAGCCCAAAATCAGTGTTGCCACCTGAGACAACCATGTTATTGAGCTTTCAATTTAAAAAACTGCTTTATCGAGAATTCTTGTTACCTCGTCATTTCTCTTAAAAGACTCTTTCAACTTTGTTCATCCAACAGTTGTTCCTAAGTATTAAAATAACTTTACATCCTCTATTACCTGAAGAAAATTACTTTATGTATGAAGGAAGTAAACTGCCTATAGAGGGGTTGCCATTTTGTGCTGATACTATCCCAACATGTTGAAATAACCATGCAAACATCTCTCACTCTCCTTATTCCCTAACAAGAGGATTGATGGCCAAAGAAATTTATTGTAAAGCTATACTCCGTCCATTCCTAACTTGCAATTGAAGCCTACGCTGCGGTTGAAATCTGGTCGCTGATTGGTCAGTTTTCGCAGGCAGCCTCGTCTCCTGCTCACCGCTAGACAACAACAAATGTCACCTTCGGCACTACAAATTATGCTTATATTTATCGTACCTCACTTATTTCGTATTATATTTACTTGCTTCCTTGTCAGTAGACATATTAATAATAGTGCATTATCACTGTGTTGAATGAGAATTCAAAATAATAAAATATAAACTAGAAAATGCGAGTTGAAGTCGAAAAGCGGGGCTAAATGTTTATAGCATTTTTTATTCCAGGCCGAATTTTACAGATTTTTATCAAGCTCATACAAACAACATTATTTGCAGATTATAGAGTAAATCCTCCTGAACACGATGGTGTCGTCAGATTTTAGAAAGACCGAAAAGGAAGCGAGGTAAATAACGTAAATATAAATTGTTGCAGTAGCCTAATCTTTCATCCCCGCACTTCGCCTCGTCTCTGTGGATGGGCGGCCTCTCTCTCTCTCTCTCTCTTAAGTGCATATGATTATAATCATAATAACAGTGAGAGACAAAGGTGGGGTTTAGGGGTAATTGAGAGAATCGGAATGCCTTGACATGATTATAAAATTTATGCCAGGACGTTTTGGAAGCGAACAGTGTTTCCTTGATTGCTTATCGAGATGCCAGACTATTAATTACAGCATAATTTATTTTTCTCAATTAAGAGTAAACCATGTTTACTTAAAATATAATAAGAGAAAATCAATAATTTCTTCCTCACAAAGAAAACTGAATATCCCCCATTTATGAGGCCATCCTATAATAAGCTTTCCATTATTGGAACAGGCAAGTATTGGTGGGAAAAGAGAGAGAGAGAGAGAGAGAGAGAGAGAGAGAGAGAGAGAGAGAGAGAGAGAGAGAGAGAGAGAGAGAGAGAGAGAGAGAGAGTTACAAGGAGTTACAAGGAAAAGAAGTACCCTAGGGGACCTTACGATCCATACAAAGAGGGTACCAGTGGGTTTAGTTGCGCAAGTAGGCGACCATCCTCGAATGTGTTATGTGAAACCATCAAGGAACACTCGCACAACGGCTTAAACACCTAGACGGTGATTTAAGGCTTTGTCTAATCTGGACTTGAACTGATCCACAGAGTTGCTGTTGACTACATCAGCAGGAAGCGCGTTCCAAGTACCGCAGATGCTATATGTAAAGAACTTACCACACAGATCACGGTTGTATCGCTTCAGTTCAAGTTTGTAGCAATGATTCCTGGTTGTGTCCTCACTGAGTTGGAAAATGTCCCTGTAGTCTACATTGTCAAAGCCTCGTAGTATTTTAAACACTTCGATAAGCTGACCACGCAGTCTCCGGGTTTCCAAAGAGAACAGGTCGAGTTCTACCAACCGATCTTTATAGCTCTTGTGTCTAAGAGAGGGTATAAGTTTGGTTGCCCTGGCTTGCACTCGTTCCAATCTCGCGATATCCTTTCGGTAAGGACTCCAAAACTGGACTGCATACTCCAGGTGCGGTCGGACAAGGGAATTGTACAGACAAAGTACTATCTCCTTGTTCCGGTATCCAAACTGTCGCTTTATGTACCCTAACATCCTTTGGGCTTTCTTCTCAGCCTCAATACACTGCTTTGAGAACATGAGGTCGCTGGTGATAGTTACACCCAAGTCTTTCTCAGTATCAGTGCTTACGAGAGCATTGGCAACCCTTAAGGTTATACTCTGTTCGGGGGTTTCTGTGGCCTATATGCATAACTTTGCATTTGTTCACGTTAAATGGCATTTGCCACGTGTCAGACCACTCCCCGATCTTCCTAAGATCTTCTTGTAAGCGGGTAGTATTTCCTTCTTTCGCGACATTCATACCAAGCTTAGTATCATCGGCGAATTTGGAAATCTTGGCAACCATTTCACCATCCACGTCATTAACATAGATGATAAACAGTAGTGGTCCCAGAACAGAACCTTGGGGAACACCGCTAGTAACGGGCACCCACTCTGAAGCCTGTCCATTCACTACCACCCGCTGCCGTCTGTCACTTAGCCAGTTCTCTATCCAATTTGCCACATTTCCGTCTATGCCCAGTGCACGTACTTTCCGAAGGAGACGGCGGTGGGGTACCTTATCAAAGGCTTTCTGAAAGTCTAAGTAGACAACATCGACCGCTTTATCCCGATCATGCTCACTGAAAACAAAATGGAAGAATTCCACCAGATTTGTGAGGCATGACCGGTGCTGCCGGAACCCATGCTGGGAACCCCTCAGTAGCAAATTTGATTCTAAGTGTGCTGTTATTTTGTCCACCATGATGCTCTCCATGAGTTTACAGACTATCGAGGTTAAACTGATGGGTCTGTAGTTTGACGGTTGGCTAGCATCTCCCTTCTTGAAGATAGGAGTCACCTCTGCCTCACGCCAGTCTCTAGGAACGCATCCAGTCTGGATTACCATGTTGAAGACCATGCACAGGTGCCGTGATACTTCACCATGCACTTCTTTCAACACTCTAGGTAAGAACCCATCCGGACCGGGGGACTTGTTTGCTTTTAATTCAATTATTTTTCTCTCGATTTCTTCTTGGGTGAAGACCATTGACTCCAACTTCTCACTGAAGGAGTCCAAAGGTTCGGGAATGGGACCACTCTCCTCAGAGAACACTGAAGAGAAATACTCATTTAAGAGGTTAGCATTTTCTGCATCAGAGTGCATCAATGCTCCATCCTCATTCACCAAGGGACCGATCCTGCGTCGGATTGGTTTACGGCCATTCACATAACTGAAAAACTCCTTGGGGTTCTCTTTGCAGAGTCTAGCCACACGGACCTCCTCAGCACGCTTAGCCGCCCTTATTTTGGACTTCACGTTTCGATTCAGTCTTCTATGACCGTCAAAGTCCCCAGATGTCTTCGCTCGACGATACGCAGTTCTCCTCTCCCTTAGTAGGTTACGGATTTCCCGATTAAACCACTTAGGTTGAATGAACTTCTGACCTGTTCCCTTCAGAGGAATAAAGTGCGACTGAAGTTCCATGAAGGAAGACAAGAATGACCTCCACAGATCATCAGCACTCTCTCCCTCTTCTAGTTCCATTTCAGCAACGCTTTCACGAAGACCTGCAAAGTTCGCTCTCCCCATGTCTAATTTTCTATGCACCAGGGTCACGGACTCCATATTAGGGACCTTATCTGAAAATCTTATAAGCTTGTGGTCGCTTCCACCTATTTCTTCGTTTACAGAGAGGTCTTGAATGATGTCATCCTCGGAGGTGAGGACCAAGTCGAGTATGTTAGCACCTCTTGTTGGCTCCCTTACCCATTGAGTGAGGAATTCATCATTTACAAACTCCAAGAGTGGTGTGTTCTCGGCAGAGGGCTCTCTGGTTTCCCAGTCAACATGTGTGTTGAAGTCCCCCATAAGGATGCACACCCTGCCGTCCACTATTTCACCCAGCAACTGGTATAGGTCCCTGTCCATCTCATTGAGTTGTCCAGGGGGTCTATAAAGCAGCAGGGATCTGTATTTTGCAGTGCCTATTTCTAGGTCAACTCCAAGGAGCTCGTGGTTCAATGTGATGTTGCAGGTCATCGATTTGATGGAGTTCTTTACATACAACAGCACACCACCACCCCCTCTGTCCTCTCTATCTTTGTGGAAGAGTTGGTAGCCTGGAATCACGAATTCCCCTTCAAGATCTCTGTCTGAGGTTCTCAACCATGACTCCGTTATGGCCACCATCTCGGGTTCCTCTGTCGCAACGAGGGCCCGCAGTTCCAAAAACTTGTTTCGGATGGACCTGGCGTTGAACAATAGAACCTTCAGGGAACCCCCAACTGCAGGGCTCCCTATACTCTTCCGTTTCCCGGTTTGGTCATTGTCTTGGTAGTGCTGGGGATATCCTTCTTCAGGATCTCAGCGAATGTCTTCTCTGGGATCACTCTAGCATAGCGACGAGGGGCTCTCCTCCACGCTCGGTCGAGTGCTCCTGAGACATCATCGGACGGCGTCTTCCATTAATTTGGAAAGCACTTCTTTCCCCTTTGGTGAGAGATGTGTGCCATCCCTCTGGTAGAGGTCGTCTCTACCAAAGAGTGAGGTGTAGGGGTCCACAAAGAACACCCCCTCGGCAGTACACAAATCAGCCAGGCGCTGATTTACTGCAATGTTCTTTGACAGAGCAGTCCCTAAAGGGCCTCTCCTTGGGAGCATGCCAACAACTACCCCTTCTGCGGGTTTTTAACCCACAGTCATCTACTGCACCGAGCACATCCGAGAGGACTCCTTCGGTCATGCCTACTCTAACATTTCTCAGGTAGATGTCATTACCACTCACCATGAGTGCAATGACAGCAGATCTGGACGTTTGGATCCTCTCAGCTTCCTTTCGGAGGTCAGCATTGCCACAACCTGGCAAACAATTCACCTTCACATTAGTGTGAAGGCGATCTGCCATTAGGGGTTGCAGCCCTCGTGCCTGGGAATCACCTACAATGTGTATATCCACAGGCCTCTCCTTGGTAGGAGCACGAGATGCCTTGTGAGGAACCCGAGAGTGTTTTGAATTCCTGCCGGGCTCGTCACTTCCTCCAGGTTGCTTCTTCTTCGTCTTCTTTACCTTCTTCATTTTCTTTTCCTTCTTATTTGATTCCTCACTTTCCTCTAATCCC
>JAWQEG010004468.1:0-34477 GCA_033782935.1 Petrolisthes cinctipes
AGGCGGATGAGACTTATGCGAGACCAAATCACATTACCTTTTCTATTGTATTATTGGTCCTAAATTGAATTAGAGCGAGATGACTGGTCCATCAGCAAGAAAATTTACATGTACTACATGCAAGGTGTACCGCTGGTGTGAGGACTTCAGCGGGAGGAGTGCGAGCGACCTAGACTCCTCGAGTGTCTGCGACTTTTGCAAACTCGAGGAGAGGTTGATGAAGCACATCTCACTGCTCACGAAGGAGAACAACTCCCTAAAGGAGGAAGTTCTCCGAATGGACTCACAGAGGTGTGACTGCCATGTGAGAGACAAGGCAGTCCAAGGAGCTTCTTCACCGGAGAGCTCCACCACGGCGGTAAAGAATAAGAAGAAGAACAAGAAGAAGAACAACAAGAAGAAGAAGAACAACAACAAGAAGAACAGCAATGAAGAGGGAAAAGAGACTGCAGAAGGAAAAGATACTGCAGAAAAGTGTGATGAAAAAGAGGAGGGGAATATGGAGAAGGGAGAAAAACCCAAGAAGACAGTTGAGGATGGATTAGAGGAAAGTGAGGAATCAAATAAGAAGGAAAAGAAAATGAAGAAGAAAAAGAAGAAGAAGAAGCAACCTGGAGGAAGTGACGAGCCCGGCAGGAATTCAAAACACTCTCGGGTTCCTCACAAGGCATCTCGTGCTCCTACCAAGGAGAGGCCTGTGGATATACACATTGTAGGTGATTCCCAGGCACGAGGGCTGCAACCCCTAATGGCAGATCGCCTTCACTCTTCTGTGAAGGTGAATTGTTTGCCAGGTTGTGGCAATGCTGACCTCCGAAAGGAAGCTGAGAGGATCCAAACATCCAGATCTGCTGTCATTGCACTCATGGTGAGTGGTAATGACATCTACCTGAGAAATGGTAGAGTAGGCATGACCGAAGGAGTCCTCTCGGATGTGATCGGTGCAGTAGATGACTGTGGGTTAAAAACCCGCAGAAGGGTAGTTGTTGGCATGCTCCCAAGGAGAGGCCCTTTAGGGACTGCTCTGTCAAAGAACATTGCAGTAAATCAGCGCCTGGCTGATTTGTGTACTGCCGAGGGGGTGTTCTTTGTGGACCCCTACACCTCACTCTTTGGTAGAGACGACCTCTACCAGAGGGATGGCACACATCTCTCACTAAAGGGGAAAGAAGTGCTTTCCAAATTAATCGAAGACGCCGTCCGACGATGTCTCAGGAGCACTCGACCGTGCGTGGAGGAGAGCCCTCGTCGCTATGCTAGAGTGACCCCAGAGAAGACATTCGCTGAGATCCTGAAGAAGGATATCCCCAGCACTACCAAGACAATGACCAAACCGGGAAACGGAGGAGTCTAGGGAGCCCTGCAGTTGGGGGTTCCCTGAAGGTTCTATTGTTCAACGCCAGGTCCATCCGAAACAAGTTTTTGGAACTGCGGGCCCTCGTTGCGATAGAGGAACCCGAGATGGTGGCCATAACGGAGTCATGGTTGAGAACCTCAGACAGAGATCTTGAAGGGGAATTCGTGATTCCAGGCTACCAACTCTTCCACAAAGATAGAGAGGACAGAGGGGGTGGTGGTGTGCTGTTGTATGTAAAGAACTCCATCAAATTGATGACCTGCAACATCACATCGAACCACGAGCTCCTTGGAGTTGACCGAGAAATAGGCACTGCAAAATACAGAACCCTGCTGCTTTATAGACCCCCTGGACAACTCAATGAGATGGACAGGGACCTATACCAGTTGCTGGGTGAACTAGTGGACGGCAGGGTGTGCATCCTTATGGGGGACTTCAACACACATGTTGACTGGGAAACCAGAGAGCCCTCTGCCGAGAACACACCACTCTTGGAGTTTGTAAATGATGAATTCCTCACTCAATGGGTAAGGGAGCCAACAAGAGGTGCTAACATACTCGACTTGGTCCTCACCTCAGAGGATGACATCATTCAAGACCTCTCTGTAAACGAAGAAATAGGTGGAAGCGACCACAAGCTTATAAGATTTTCAGTTAAAGTCCCTAATATGGAGTCCGTGACCCCGGTGCATAGAAAATTAAACATGGGGAGAGCGAACTTTGCAGGTCTTCGTGAAAGCGTTGCTGAAATGGAACTAGAAGAGGGAGAGAGTGCTGATGATCTGTGGAGGTCATTCTTGTCTTCCTTCATGGAACTTCAGTCGCGCTTTATTCCTCTGAAGGGAACAGGTCAGAAGTTCATTCAACCTAAGTGGTTTAATCGGGAAATCCGTAACCTACTAAGGGAGAGGAGAACTGCGTATCGTCGAGCGAAGGCATCTGGGGACTTTGACGGTCATAGAAGACTGAATCGAAACGTGAAGTCCAAAATAAGGGCGGCTAAGCGTGCTGAGGAGGTCCGTGTGGCTAGACTCTGCAAAGAGAACCCCAAGGAGTTTTTCAGTTATGTGAATGGCCGTAAACCAATCCGACGCAGGATCGGTCCCTTGGTGAATGAGGATGGAGCATTGATGCACTCTGATGCAGAAAATGCTAACCTCTTAAATGAGTATTTCTCTTCAGTGTTCTCTGAGGAGAGTGGTCCCATTCCCGAACCTTTGGACTCCTTCAGTGAGAAGTTGGAGTCAATGGTCTTCACCCAAGAAGAAATCGAGAGAAAAATAATCGAATTAAAAGCAAACAAGTCCCCCGGTCCGGATGGGTTCTTACCTAGATGTTGAAAGAAGTGCATGGTGAAGTATCACGGCACCTGTGCATGGTCTTCAACAGGGTAATCCAGACTGATGCGTTCCTAGAGACTGGCGTGAGGCAGAGGTGACTCCTATCTTCAAGAAGGAGATGCTAGCCAACCGTCAAACTACAGACCCATCAGTTTAACCTCGATAGTCTGTAAACTCATGGAGAGCATCATGGTGGACAAAATAACAGCACACTTAGAATCAAATTTGCTACTGAGGGGTTCCCAGCATGGGTTCCGGCAGCACCGGTCATGCCTCACAAATCTGGTGGAATTCTTCCATTTTGTTTTCAGTGAGCATGATCGGGATAAAGCGGTCGATGTTGTCTACTTAGACTTTCAGAAAGCCTTTGATAAGGTACCCCACCGGATAGAGAATGGCTAAGTGACAGACGGCAGCGGGTGGTAGTGAATGGACAGGCTTCAGAGTGGGTGCCCGTTACTAGCGGTGTTCCCCAAGGTTCTGTTCTGGGACCACTACTGTTTATCATCTATGTTAATGACGTGGATGGTGACATGGTTGCCAAGATTTCCAAATTCGCCGATGATACTAAGCTTGGTATGAATGTCGCGAAAGAAGGAAATACTACCCTCTTACAAGAAGATCCTAGGAAGATCGGGGAGTGGTCTGACACGTGGCAAATGCCATTTAACGTGAACAAATGCAAAGTTATGCATATAGGCCACAGAAACCCCCGAACAGAGTATAACCTTAAGGGCAATGCTCTCGTAAGCACTGATACTGAGAAAGACTTGGGTGTAACTATCACCAGTGACCTCAAGTTCTCAAAGCAGTGTATTGAGGCTGAGAAGAAAGCCCAAGGATGTTAGGGTACATAAAGCGACAGTTTGGATACGGAACAAGGAGATAGTACTTTGTCTGTACAATTCCCTTGTCCCGACCGCACCTGGAGTATGCAGTCCAGTTTTGGAGTCCTTCTTACCGAAAGGATATCGCTAGATTGGAACGAGTGCAAGCCAGGGCAACCAAACTTATACCCTCTCTTAGACACAAGAGCTATAAAGAGCGGTTGGTAGAACTCGATCTGTTCTCTTTGGAAACCCGGAGACTGCGTGGTCAGCTTATCGAAGTGTTTAAAATACTACGAGGCTTTGACAATGTAGACTACAGGGACATTTTCCAACTCAGTGAGGGCACAACCAGGAATCATGGCTACAAACTTGAACTGAAGCGATACAACCGTGATCTGTGTGGTAAGTTCTTTACATACAGCATCATGCAGTACTTGGAACGCGCTTCCTGCTGATGTGGTCAACAGCAACTCTGTGGATCAGTTCAAGTCCAGATTAGACAAAGCCTTAAACCACCGTCTAGGTGTTTAAGCCGTTGTGCGAGTGTTTCTTGATGGTTTCACATGACACATTCGAGGACGGTCGCCTACTTGCGCAACTAAACCCACAGGTACCCTCTTTGTATGGATCGAAAGGTCCCCTAGGGTACTTCTTTTCCTTGTAACTCCTTGTAACTCTCTCTCTCTCTCTCTCTCTCTCTCTCTCTCTCTCTCTCTCTCTCTCTCTCGTCTCTCTCTCTCTCTCTCGCTAGATTGGAACGAGTGCAAGCCAGGGCAACCAAACTTATACCCTCTCTTAGACACAAGAGCTATAAAGAGCGGTTGGTAGAACTCGATCAATTCTCTTTGGAAACCCGGAAACTGCGTGGTCAGCTTATCGAAGTGTTTAAAATACTACGAGGCTTTGACAATGTAGACTACAGGGACATTTTCCAACTCAGTGAGGGCACAACCAGGAATCATGGCTACAAACTTGAACTGAAGCGATACAACCGTGATCTGTGTGGTAAGTTCTTTACATACAGCATCTGCGGTACTTGGAACGCGCTTCCTGCTGATGTGGTCAACAGCAACTCTGTGGATCAGTTCAAGTCCAGATTAGACAAAGCCTTAAACCACCGTCTAGGTGTTTAAGCCGTTGTGCGAGTGTTCCTTGATGGTTTCACATGACACATTCGAGGACGGTCGCCTACTTGCGCAACTAAACCCACAGGTACCCTCTTTGTATGGATCGTAAGGTCCCCTAGGGTACTTCTTTTCCTTGTAACTCTCTCTCTCTCTCTCTCTTCTCTCTCTCTCCTCTCTCTCTCGTCTCTCTCATCTCGCCTTCTCTCTCTCTCTCGTCCTCCGTCTCGTCTCATCTCCTCCTCTCTCTCGTCTCGCTCTCCTCTCTCTCTCTCACTCTCTCTCTCTCTCTCTCTCTCTCTCTCTCTCTCTCTCTCTCTCTCGCTAGATTGGAAACGAGTGCAAGCCAGGGCCAACCAAACTTATACCCTCTCTTAGACACAAGAGCTATAAAGAGCGGTTGGTAGAACTCGATCAATTCTCTTTGGAAACCCGGAGACTGCGTGGTCAGCTTATCGAAGTGTTTAAAATACTACGAGGCTTTGACAATGTAGACTACAGGACATTTTCCAACTCAGTGAGGCACAAACCAGGAATCATGGCTACAAACTTGAACTGAAGCGATACAACAGTAATCTGTGTGGTAAGTTCTTTACATACAGCATCTGCGGTACTTGGAACGCGCTTCCTGCTGATGTGGTCAACAGCAACTCTGTGGATCAGTTCAAGTCCAGATTAGACAAAGCCTTAAACCACCGTCTAGGTGTTTAAGCCGTTGTGCGAGTGTTCCTTGATGGTTTCACATGACACATTCGAGGACGGTCGCCTACTTGCGCAACTAACCCACAGGTACCGCTCTTTGTATGGATCGTAAGGTCCCCTAGGGTACTTCTTTTCCTTGTAACTCCTTGTAACTCTCTCTCTCTCTCCTCTCTCTCTCTCTCTCTCTCTCTCTCTCTCTCTCTCTCTCTCTCTCTCTCCTCTCTCTCTACTCTCTCTTATCTCATTTCTTTTTCCCTCTCCACAAAGGCCTTCTTGTTGTTGGTGACTGTTGTTGATGTCAGCTTTGTGAAAAAAGTTTTTAGTGTCGTCCTGCTGAACCAAACTTCCCTGACCTAGAAGATGTCGGTGTCTTGGCAACGTGAGATGTGTTGGTGAAACAGGTCGAGGCGAGGTGAGGCGGACATCCACCACCAGTCCATGATGACAGTGGGTGGTGAGTTGATAGGTGTGGTGTCAGTAGTCCTCCTCCTCCTCCTCCTCCTCTTCCTTATCGTCTGATATTCCCCTTTATCTTCCAGGAATATGTTGTTGGTGGGACAGTCCTTCGCAGTGGTGGAGGTGCAGCAGGAACTGGCGTTGGTGTCCCCCTCCATCACTGGGTCTTTTAGGAAGGCTTAGGTGATGGTGGTGGTGCCTTCCCACACTTCCCCAAGTTGAGTGGGCGAGGCAGCAATAAGGCCGATTCACACGACCAGTTTTCGTTCCGACAGGCAGGCAGCCTGCTTACGCCATCAACAATTCTTAAATGCATTTTAATGTAACTGTTGACACAACCCGTCACCCTGTCAGCGGCAGCCATCCTTCGGCCGACTAACACGGATCGGATTCCTTCTTGAGAATACCTGGCCCGTTGAACGGCGGCTTGATGGCGCCTGACAGATGGGTGATTGAGCCGTGTGTACACTGGCTCAAAAAAGTACCGGCGCAGGTGGGGTCCGATGGTTTTGCAAATGATCGCTATAGCTCATGATAAACAAGCTCGTTTTCAGTAGCCATCGTCTTAGTTGTCAGAATGTTTCACGAGGGAAATGCGCGATACTTTTTGATCGAGTGTACATGAACCCATACAGCACCCGTCCATCTACCTTAGTAAGCACGAAACACTGCCAGAGTGCCGGCGAATGACTGTCTGCAGTGATTGTCGGTCAGGCCACAAACGGTCAGTATGAATACATAGTCGCTAAATGGCACCGAGCTGGCGGCCTGCCTGTCGGAACCAAAACGGGTCGTGTGAATCGGGTCTTTAACCGGCGGCGGGGGTAGGCTAGAGTCGGGGTTGGTGACGCATTCGCTCTGCTCCCTCCCTCGTCTGCTGCCTCGTTCTTGGTGGTGGTGGTGGTGGTGGTGGTTGTAGATCGAGGAGAAATGGTTATTGGTGGTAAACCATTCCTCCTGAAGATGTCCTGGAGGAGGTCGGAAAGATGACCCAGCACTTCTTCAGGTAAGGCAACAGCAGTCTTGGTGCAGACGGTGACGATGTCTGCCTACTGCTGCCGTCGCTGAGGTGGTTGGGCGTCTGCCATCTTCCTCACGCGGGCGTGGAGTGAGTCGAGGACTTTTCCACCATCAAGTCCGGCTACATGGGTAGCCTCCACGCCCTTCCTCCACGGTGAAGGACACCTTCTCCCCATCCCTCAATAATGGTGGTGAGGTCATGGCGGCAAAGAGAAGGATGCCCTTCCTGTGGATGAAGTAGTCGTGGTTGTCTACAACTGGTCAAGGGTTGATTCACACGACACCGTCACGTCACATCACATCACGTCACCGTCCCGTCAACCGTACATGTATCACGTCACGTCACCTTTTCGTCAAAAGCTTCGTGCAATTCTCACTCATCCATCAAACATAATGGCTTCACATAGGCTTGGGTTGAAAAAGCTGATAATAATTGTACTGTTAGATAAAGAGGAGCAATTATACTAAATAAAGAAGAGGATATAGATACATAAATCCCTTAGGAAATACTGTACAAGTACAGTCGTGGTCAAATATAATCATCCATATAGAGGTAACTGACATAAGAATTTGACAGCTTCGCTCTGTTAATTAGCTGAGTAAACTTTCCAATAAATAGGTTAAGTACCATCTTTTAATTTAAAACAAGCAGCTACTTAAAACAATAACATCATATGTGAACGTGAAAACATTAGACAGTAAGTTGTTTGAGATACCCATGATTATTATTGACCACGACTGTACAATGTGAATATTGGACACTGTACAAAGAACTGGAAGAAGACGAGCACAAATTTTTCCAGTACTTCAGAATATCAAAATTCATATTTAACTATCTATTGAAAAAAAGATAGAAAAAGACATTGTCAAGAAAACACATTATTTCATAGAGGCAATTAAATAAAAAGAAATACTCGTTGTATGCTTAAGGTCAGTACCAACACAGCACGTCACGTCAAAATATTCTTGGTGAGAATCTGTGCCGTGACGTGACGGTGCCGTGATGTGACGTGACGGTGTTGTGTGAACATCACTGTTTGTTTACTCAGAAGAAATTTTGACGTGACGTGACGTGACGGTGTAGTGTGAATCAACCCTAAGGGGTTAATACACTTTTGATTCATCAGAGTGCCTTGATTCCTTCAAAATATAATTATATGATATGGTTTGGAGGAATCAGTTGCTCCAGATTTGCCAACACTGTGCTACCCCATTTATTAAGATAAGGAACTACACAGTGTTTTTATATTGTCGTAGGCAATTGAAACTTTAATGCAATTTATTGGTTACAAATCCTGGAGTAATACAGCACTTGTGTAGGTGAAATACCACGGTTTAGTTCTTAACTCTAACCTTGTATTGGTGCACGGATAAAGCCCCAGTGGACAAAACACCAGCGGACAGAACCCCAATGGACAGAATCGCATTAGACAAAACACCAGCGGACAGAACCCCAATGGACAAAACCCCAGTAGACAAAACCCCAGTAGACAAAACACCAATTGACAAAACCCCAGTAGACAGAACCCCAGTTGACAGAACCCAATAGACAAAAAACCAATAGACAAAACCCCAGTGGACAAAACCGCAGTCAAGTATAAAAAAAATATATGGTTGCAAACACATGAGTCTATTTGTTATGTAAATAAAAATATACAAATCACATAATTATGAAATATAAAGTAAATAACACACATGATAAAAATATCATGATAAGTTACTAGTCTGTTTAATTAAGGTGGTAATTCTTTTTTGGTACATTGAAGTGCCTTGATTCCTCCAGAGTATGCCAGGAAACAGGACCAGAAGAGTAAAAATAATGGTGTTCTGTTGCTTGGAATTGATTGGAGGATTCAGTTGCTCCAGATTTACCAACACAAAGCTTTCCCCTTAAGGGATTAGTGTAGTATTGATTAATCAAATTATTCCTCTCAACTCTTCCACCCGCATATAGGGAGTATTGCCTGCAGTGATGTGAGCAATACTTTAAGGGTTTTGGCGCCCCTTCGGGCCAAGCCACTCCTTTTCAGTTCTTCAACTGTCACTCTTTTCATTTTATTTCCTTCCTGCTTGCTGTCACACCTCTCTATCACCTTTCTTTGGCGCTATATGACCTCGCTGTTGCGTGGCCTAATATCAGTCACTCAATCAATCAATCTCAACTCTTCCAGGCAATATATAGGGCACCATTTGTTTTGCTAATCTGGTCCTATTTCCTGGCAAACTATGGAAAAATCAAGGCGCTCTGATGAATCAAAAGTCTACAATCATCTTAAAGGGAATACATGAAACAATTGATAGCAAGAACTCTTCCACACTCTTTGACCCTGATTGACGGCCAGAACACAAGTTTACAAGACATTCATTGAGAGGCTTCTATGCTTTGTGGCATTGTTTAAGAGGTCGTTCCCCAATCTGGTCCTGTGTGTGTGTGTTGTTTTTTTTTCGACCCTGGAGATTGGGTTTACGAAGCCAAGATCAACTCCAATTCACACACACACACGTCACGACTTGAGAATTGAAACCAGGTCACAGAGAGAGATTGCATTGCAGTGGCGGCGAGCACCGCATTCTGTTGCAAGGTTGTAATCACAGTTCAGATACTTGGGTGGAGGTGACCATTGAATGTGCGGAATTAATTATTTCACCCTTCACATCCTTTATTATTATTATTATTATTATTTTTTTTTTTTTTTTTTTTTTTTTTTTTTTTTTTTTTTTTAATACCTTAATTTCGGGACTTTAAGCCGACAGTAGCTTATATGACTTTTGCGAGGCCCTGAGATTTTTCCGTGAAACTACGAGGTGTTGTGTGCCGCCACATATGTTGTTGGTGCGGTCTCCTCCAGTCTTTTTTTTTTTTTTAATGTTCCGACACTGGACATAGGCTTAATCAAGCCCGTTACCGTGTCCCAGGTCAACTGCAGTTGTTGTTGTTGTTCTTGTTGATGTTCTCCCGGTGCAGAATGGCCTCCTGCCCCACAGACCCCTGGTACACTCTGGTCACAGTGAAAAATCAAATTGAAATAAAGGAGGGGCTGCATGGCCCTATATGCATGGGCTACCGAAGCACATCCCAGGGAAATGAGACCACAGCTTACTCCTCCAGTTGTAGTACTGTACTTTCAAATACATTCCATACTGTGGAGGGGGGGTGGAATTTTATGGAAGCACGGGGACTCTGGTTAGCGAGGTGAGGGGTGGAACAATATACCGTAGGCTGTTCTTGGGTTTTGTGTGTACTGTTGTAAGGTGATGTAGTGATTTCTCAACAGGATTAACTCATGATGGGATCAATTCATAGGTACAGCCACAATCAAATAACCACCGACACTTTCCTTCCATCGTGCAAATAAATCAGTATCATATCAAAATATAAGCATAGTACAACACTCAACCCCCTCAATTATTTTTATGAGGTACTGCAAAATCATACACGTGTTGTTCTTTATTACCAAGATATTTACTACGATGGAAGGAAAGTGTCGGTGGTTATTTGATTGTGGCTGTACAGTACAGTTCTCGACACATAAAACAGGAACACTTCAAACGGGCCACTTATCAAGCACAGACTAGGACGTGGCTCTACACACACACACACACACACACACACACAAACAACGTCTCATCCTACCTTATGCTCACTGAGGGACCCCGCTTCAGGTGCGTCTGTTAATTTGTCCGCAACTGTACCTTCACAGTTAGTAACACTGTCAAAGATTTTTTTAAGTTAATAGATTTGTATATGAAGGGAGTAGAACTGAGTTGATAAATCCAGAGAGAGTGAATCATCCAAACTCTTCCAAGGACCAACAGAACATCATTATTTTTGTTCATTTGGTCCTACTTCCTGACATACTTTGGAGAAATCAAGGCCCTCAAATGTACGGTCACGAGCACTAATAAGTAATACAGCTTTGGTTGAAGCTTTGAACAGTCCAATTCACCAATGAAGTCATTCCAATGGAGATCTTATGTGCATTTTTTTACTGTCTCTATAGGTATTCGAAGCACACCTGGATACTTATTAGTGCTCATGACTGTACCAAAAGTAGGCTATGCTATATTATCCACCAAATAGAGGCTATATAAACAAACACAGTGGTGCCACATTTCATCAAAGGTATCCACCATTAGGACTCTATATAAACAAACACAGTGGTGCCACATTTCATCAAAGGTATCCACCATTAGGACTCTATATAAACAAACACAGTGGTGCCACATTTCATCAAAGGTATCCACCATTAGGACTCTATATAAACAAACACAGTGGTGCCACATTTCATCAAAGGTATCCACCATTAGGACTCTATATAAACAAACACAGTGGTGCCACATTTCATCAAAGGTATCCACCATTAGGACTCTATATAAACAAACACAGTGGTGCCACATTTCATCAAAGGTATCCACCATTAGGACTCTATATAAACAAACACAGTGGTGCCACATTTCATCAAAGGTATACACCATTAGGACTCTATATAAACAAACACAGTGGTGCCACATTTCATCAAAGGTATTCACCATTAGGACTCTATATAAACAAACACAATGGTGCCACATTTCGTCAACCCTTCCAACAGGCGCTGTGCTCGTTACAAGTGGAGGCAACTATATTGTGATGTGTGTGATAATAATTATTCTGATCTTCATTTACAGCAGCCTATAGATTAGGTAATAATGAGAAAAAGAAACATTAAAATATAACTTTGAAGTAAAATGATTGATTGATCAATCGATTTATATTAGGCGCCGCAACAGTGAGGTCATATTGCGCCAGAAGAAGGTGATTTGAAGTAAAATGAACGAATATACATAATAAAGAAGAAAGAAAGAAATAACTAGATAATAACTAGTGACAATAAGAAAATTTTGAAGTAAAGCCAACGAGTATACAAAAAAAAAAAAAATATATATATATATATATATATATATATATATATATATATATATATATATATATATATATATATATATATATATATATATATATATATATATATATATATATATATATATATATATATATATATATATATATATAAAATGATGGTGATGAGAAACAGAAACATTATGATTGTGAAGTAATACGAATTAATGTACATTAAAAAGAAAGAAGATATAACTTGAAAATAATGACGATAATAATAGATATCATATGAAGTATAATAGGAACGATTGATTGATTGATATTAGGCGCCGCAACAGGAAGGTCATATATCGCCTGTGATAGAGAGGTGTGACAGCAAGCAGGAAAGAAATATAAAATTAACGAATATACATCACAGAGAAGGAAATAGATATCTTGAATATTATGAAGAAATTATACATTGTGTGAAGGAAGTAAAACGAACGAATATACATAAACAAGAAATAACTTAATGAGGAAAAGAAATATCATGTGAAGTAGAACGAATATGCATACAAAAAATAAGCAAGACAAAATTAGATGATAAAATGAGAAAAATTAATATCAAATGAGTTCGAACGAACGAATATACTTCATGGAAACAGGTGGAAATTTTTGTAATTATAAAATAATGTGATTCTATGGTACAGGTCTAAAACGGAAAGATATTCACGACTACGAGGAACTACGAGATGAATAACCTAAAATGAAAATGAGAGACAGAATTAACAAAAGTGATGAAAAATATGTAAACTCGAAACAAACGGAAATTACTAATATGCATACATAATAAAAGAGAATATAAAATGATTTAACTTTAAATGATAATAAGAAACACAGTTAACAAGAGTGATGAAACATATATGAACATCTGTATATATACGAAAAAGATTGTATACTCGAAATAATAGAAGATCCGAATAGAACAACGAATTAATTGAAAACTGAGTAACACAAACTAAAATATAAATAAATGATAAAGTAAATATAGCAAACTAAATACACGAGGATATTATTAGAGCTGGAAAAAGATATAAATAGAAAATTGAAATTGAAGTAAATTTTATTGAAAAGTATAAACAGAAAAAAACTGTGAAAAAATGAGGTGGGACTGTGAAAGGGTGAGGTTGAACTGTGAGGTGAGGTGGAACTGTGAGTTGAGGTGAGGTGGTAGAGTGAGGTTGGACTGTGAGGTGAGGTGGGGTGGTAGAGTGAGGTTGGACTGTGAAGAGGTGAGGTGGAACTGTGAGGTTGGACTGTGAAAGGATGAGGTGGCAGAGTGAGGTTGGACTGTGAAAGGGTGAGGTGGGACTGTGAAAGGGTGAGGTGGAACTGTGAGGTGAGGTGGTAGAGTGAGGTTGGACTGTGAGGTGAGGTGGGGTGGTAGAGTGAGGTTGGACTGAAGGAGAGAGGTGGTAGAGTGAGGTTGGACTGTGAAAGGATGAGGTGGCAGAGTGAGGTTGGACTGTGAAAGGGTGAGGTGGCAGGGTGAGGTTGGACTGTGAAGAGGTGAGGTGGAACTGTGAGGTATTGGACCAGAGAAATATGGAGGTGAAAGACCGCTTGCCTTGAACATCTATGCATCAGGTAAGCAGCTCCAATTTATAAGTGTATTAGTACACTCGCAATCCAAAATTTGTATCCAGGTCTTGTTGAAGTGTTTTGAATCATTTGACATACTAGTGAACCAATTACAACGCTTATCCTGTTTTATATTTGCTAGAGCTCGTTTACTACTCAATTAGGCTATTTGAATCAAGCCTGGATACATATTTTGGATTACGAGTGTACATTATTATTATTAATGTGTTAAATTAATTACTCATTGATGTAAGAAGTTATACACATCAAACCATTTTGTAGGCTTTAATCAACATAAAACATCTTCATACTGTAAGAGATACAAAGCCAAACCTTAACACGTGAACATCAATAACATAATAACAAAAATAACACAAAACACCATTATAAGAAAACCCACAATACTACCAAGTCTATACACAGTACACACCTGTCAGAACTGACGATGAGTGAGGAGTGGAACACCCCAACTCCGACAACTCTCAGGTCAACTCCTAAAACAGTGTTGCCAAACTCACATACAACAGCCAGTGATTCACAGAGAGCAGTTTGTCATAACAACATAGTTAGGCTAATGGTTTATAGAAAGTAGTTTATCATCACATTCACCCCCTCTTACAAAAACTCTGCACCTATTTCCTCAAACTTAGTGAGAGGCCGCCTTAGCACGCCTCAAAACGAGTAGGAGGGCGCCTGACACGTGTAGATCGTCTTGGTGCCGGGACCTCCTCACTAGTTTCATGTTGAGGGGGAGAAGATGGACTTTGCTCGAGACTCGAAACCTCCACTCCCACTTGAGCAGGTCCAGGGGCATATTCCTGAGTCACCCCTGTAGATTCTGGAAACAGAGTCATATGATTATCAACTTCCTGGTTTAGCTGAACACAAGGAGGTTCACTACCGACTGGGGCTAAATGTCTAATAGATACGGTATCTTCCTTGCCATTTGGATACTTAATATGAGCGTACTGAGGATTGGAATGTAAAAGCTCAACTTCGTCAACTAGAGGTTCAGTCTTGCTCATGCGGACATGACGCTTCAGGAGAACTGGGCCAGGACCGCATAACCAAGAAGGAACAGAGGTACTTGTAGAGGAGCGGCGAGCATAGTTAAATAACCTTTCGTGAGGAGTAGCATTGGTAGTTGTACATAGTAACGAGCGGATTGAGTGAAGGGCATCATGAAGGACAACCTGCCAGTACTTGGTCTGCAGGCCACGGGACTTCAAAGCAGCGGTGATAGCCTTCCAGATTGTGCCATTAGTCCGTTCCACTTGCCCATTACCTTGAGGGTTGTAACTCGTAGTCCTACTACTGGCGATTCCTTTACTTGCCAGGAATCCCTGCAGTTCTCTGCTCATGAATGACGTCCCCCTGTCTGAATGAATATAAGCTGGCATACCAAAAATAGAAAAAAGCTGAGAAAGACAACTTATCACGGTCGATGCAGTCATACCAGAGCATGGAAATACAAAAGGAAATCTTGAGTACTCGTCTACAATGTTTAAAAAATACTGATTTTTATCTGTGCTGGGGAGAGGTCCTTTAAAATCAATATTAAGACGCTCAAATGGTTGAGTAGCCTTAACAAGATGGGCTTTTTCAGGTTGATGAAATTTAGGTTTAATCTCGGCACACACTTTACATGAATTAATGACCTGTCTGATGTCTTCTACTGAGTAAGGGAGATTCTTAGATCTGACAAAATGAAGCATCCGGGTAATACCAGGGTGACACAAACAGTTATGAAGGGCAGACAGCGACCTCTGGTCATTGCATGTCATTCCACAGTAGGATCTGGAAATTATGTCAGGAGTAATGTTGTCTCTGCCAGGTCTATACACAATATCATAATCATAGCAAGATAAGTCCATTCTCCACCTTAATATTTTGTCGTTTTTAATCTTGCTGTTGTGATGTTTATCAAACATGTAAGTCACAGAGCGTTGATCAGTTCTTATAGTAAAATGCCTACCAGTCAAATAATGCCTCCAGTGACGTACACTTTCAATAATAGCCTGAGCCTCCTTTTCAACAGCAGCATGACGTCTCTCAGGTCCTTGGAGTGTACGCGAAAAGAAGGCAACAGGACGTCCAGCCTGAGTGAGGACGGCTGCTATGGCAGAGTCGGAGGCATCTGTTTCTACTTCAAATGGCACCGCTTCATCAATAGCCTTAACCACTGAGGATTCGATATCATTCCTGAGTTGATGAAATGCTTCTTCTGCCTCTTTCGTCACCGGACATTTAGTAGTGGCACTTAGTGGACGAATTTTGCCTGAGTAGTTGTATATCCATCGTGAATAGTAAGCAAAAAGGCCGAGAGCGCGGCGCAGGGACTTCATATCACACGGCACAGGTAAATCTTGAAGTGGTTTGAGTCGTTCTGGATCCGGACGTACTGTTCCGTCCTCCACTACGTAACCGAGAATGCTGAGTTTTCGTGTGGAAAAAGTGCACTTTCCTTCATTATAACTTACATATCTTCCCCCGGCAGCTTCAATGAATTTTCTGAGATTTTCATCATGTTCTTCTTGCGTCATTCCACAAATGGTGACATCGTCCAGGTAGGCGAAGGTGCCAGAAAGTCCTTCCTCTTTGATGAGTGAATTAATAATTCTTTGAAAACACGCTACTCCGTTGGTGACCCCAAAAGGGATACGAGTAAATTGGTACAGTTTACCACACGCTTCAAAAGCAGTGTATGGCTTATCCTCTTCCTTAATTGCAACTTGATGATAGGCACTACGGAGATCGATAGTGCTAAAAACACGGTATTGAGCAATTTTATTCACTGTTGCATCAATGCGAGGCAATGGATAAGCATCGAGTTGCGTAAACTTGTTAATAGTTTCAGAGTAGTCTATGGCTAGTCTTTTCTTGCGGGATTCATTCTTGACAACGACAACTTGAGCTCGCCACGGGGAGTTACTTTGTTCAATTATTCCTTCCTGAAGTAGTCTTTGTACTTCTTTATAAATAAAGTCACGATCATCAAAGGAATACCGACGGGATTTGGCTGCAACAGGATGACAGTCAGCCGTCAAGTTAGCAAATAATTCAGGAGGATTAACTTTTAGCACACCTAGTCCACAGATAACAAGAGGGGGCAAAGTTCCATCATACGTTAACGTAACACTGCTATGTAATTTCTGGAAATCTTGGCCTAGAATTACGTCTGAACAGAGTTGTGGGAGCACAGTTAGACGCACATTTTCATAGTCCCTGCCGTTCACTTTGATATTAACAGTGCACAGACCAGTAGCTTTAGCCGAGAAGGAAGTAGAGGCCAATGTTACAGCACTTTGTGATTGTTGCACAGCTAAGGAGAGTTGCTTCACTAGATCTGGATGAATAAAACTCCCAGAGCTACCACTGTCAATAAGACCTTCTATTTTTGTTCCTTTCACTAAAATACCAACGACAGCCTTTGACAAAACACCAGGAGCAGCTGCTGAAGTTATGGTGGCCAGAGTAGCACGATCACTAAAAGTCACAGAAGCACTAGCACTTGGACTTCGACACACTTTAGAGAAGTGACCCATTTTCTGACATTTATGACACACCGCTGTACGAGCAGGACACTTAGAGCGTGGATGACGTGACTGGCCACAAAAATAACATTTAGCACTCGCGGCTGACACCACAGGAGGGGATTCTGGTTTCATTTCACATTTCAGTTCACAGTCATCATTTTCATGGGCTGCACTTAATAGACGGGGATATACAGCACTATTACCACTGTAAGACTCTGAATCTTTCTGTGTCGACTCGAGAGCCCTTGCCTGGTCAAACATGGTAGCTAGATCGAGAGTCTTGTTTTCCAGTAAGCGCTGCCTGATCAGTGGAGACTGCAGGCCACTAATAAAAGCATCCCTAAAGAACTCCTCACAATGCTGAATTGCAGTTACAGCTTTAAAGTTACAGTCTTTACTCAACACGTTAAGGGTTCTGAAATACTCGTCCAAAGTCTCACCTGATTGTTGGCGGCGGGTAGCAAGACGATGACGAGCAAACACTTCATTAGTAGGTTTCACAAACATGGCTTGTAAGGTATCTATGGCATTATTGTAGGAAGCACTCTCCGATATATTTTCATAAATTCTAGGAGACACAAAATTGATGAGGAGGTTGAGCTTATTTAGATTTTCACCAGGTATAGCTTCTACGAAGTTGTTGAACGTTGTAAACCAGTGCTTCCACTCCTGTGCTGCCGTCGGTAAACTTGGGTCACAATCCAGGCGGTCCGGTTTCATGAAACGCTCCATGGTGAAGTGGCAGGTTCAAACGCCGCCACTATGTTTTATGTTGATTAAATTGATGTAAGAAGTTATACACATCAAACCATTTTGTAGGCTTTAATCAACATAAAACATCTTCATACTGTAAGAGATACAAAGCCAAACCTTAACACGTGAACATCAATAACATAATAACAAAAATAGCACAAAACACCATTATAAGAAAACCCACAATACTACCAAGTCTATACACAGTACACACCTGTCAGAACTGACGATGAGTGAGGAGTGGAACACCCCAACTCCGACAACTCTCAGGTCAACTCCTAAAACAGTGTTGCCAAACTCACATACAACAGCCAGTGATTCACAGAGAGCAGTTTGTTATAACAACATAGTTAGGCTAATAGTTTATAGAAAGTAGTTTATCATCACACTCATTTAGTACATTATTATTAATGTGGGGTTGGTGATGGTGTAATGGTTAGCAGAGCGAGTGAGAGATCCCGGGTTCGATCCCCAGATCAGTGGAATTGTTGGACAATTTTCCCAGAACCCTATGTCCCTGTTCACCTAGCAGTAAGTAGGTACCCGGCTGTAAAAACAAGGATAGTAACCTTGTAGACTGGGGGAAGATGTGTTGATGTAACAACACTGACTGCCTTAATGACCAACACCATGAGTCGATAGGCATAAAGCCCTAAATCTTCTTTTTATTAATGTGTTTAATTAATTACTCATTTAGTTACTTCATCAATTAATTATTTACGTTTTTCATAAACTATAGTCAAACTCAGTTGTGAAGTCAGATCGGGCGAGAACCGCGCGAGAAATTTCATCTCTACACATTTGCCACAACTTCTCCAATGGCTATTATAAATATATGTATCTCTCATATGTCAGTTAGTTATTGTTTGATATTGTGTAAATTACAAAATACGTAACAGAGTTGCCTTCCGACGGTGCGAGTGGCAAACCAGGCCATATATTACAGTATATCAGATCACATGTAATATGATGTAAGAGTGAGAGTCGTTCACTTCCTCCCTGATCACCTGACAAAGTTGTAGGTACAGCCACAATCAAATAACCACCGACACTTTCCTTCCATCGTGCAAATAAATCAGTATCATATCAAAATATTATCATACAACACCTTACGTCAACTCAACCCCCTCAGTTATTATTATTATGAGGTGCTGCAAAATCATACACGTGTTGTTCTATATTACCAAGATATTTACTAAGATAGAAGTGAGGCGACAGGACTTTTGCCGTTGATTGTACAGTATATGCACCAACGTCTCTACCTTCACCTTTTATAAGGTTTTAAAAGATTTTGAACACATAATTGTGGTTATTTCGTGCCTCTCTTTGTAAACTTTGAGGAAGCAAGAAGAGGCCAGTGACAATATCCCCTCTTGTGGTTGCGAAATATCTGCGTTATCATCACTTGTCACTGGTCTCTGCCTCCCCAATATTTAATAATATATAAGTAGGCTATACAGTGTACACTCGCAATCCAAAATTTGTATCCACGTCTTGTTGAAGTTTCGAATAATTTTATATACTAGTGAACCAATTACAACGCTTATTCTGTTTCATATTTACTTGAGCTCGCTTAATATTCGATCAGGCTATTCGAAACAAATCCGGAGACATATTTTGGATTGCGAGTGTACAGCTCGACCTCAGGACTGTGGTCTCTCAGTATCCTGTGACTCTTGTGAGGCCACGAGATTATTGAGTGAAGCTACGAGATGTTGGTTGTGTGCTTCACGTGTGATGCTCAATAAGAAGATGATTTAGGGCTTTATGCGCGAGAGGTCCCGGGTTCGATTCCCGGGTCAATAGAATTGTTGGACAATTTTCCCAGCCCCCTATGTTCCTGTTCATCTAGCAGTAAGTAGGTACCCTGCTGTAAAAACAAGGATAGCAACCTTGTAGGCTGGGGGAATATATGTTGATGTAACAAGACTGACTGCCTTAATAACCAACACCATGAGTCGATAGGCATAAACCCCTAAATCTTCTTTTCTTTTCAATCCATTTGCTATGTGTATGCTGTCTCTCCTCTCTATCACCTTCTCCCTCACCCTACCTACCTACCTACAGGGTCTTCTTGACACGTGGCAATTCAGGTCAAGAAATATTCAGTCGTCTATTTCATTCTTATATTTCATTTTTGTATTTCATTCAATTGTCCCTCTTTTCTTTCTAATACCTTCCTGCTTTCTGTCACAAATCTCTATCACCTTTTTCTGGCGCTATATGACCTCGCTGTTATGGCGCCTAATATCAATCAATGCTGTCTCAGCTCTCTATCACCTTTTTCTGGCGCTATATGACTTCGCTGTTATGGCGCCTAATATATATCAATCAATCAATCAATCATTCAATTCTTCTATTTCATAATCATTTCACCATACAGTGTTGCCAAAGGCTTGACAAATATGAAGTTAATAATAATTATATATTCTCTATATTGTGTAGTTTTCTTCCGACACCACATTGATTAATTAATTATGCGTACAAAGAAAATATACGAAGAAGTAAAAAGCTTTGTGTATCCCATTGTCTTCACCATAATAATAATAATAATGATAATGATAATGATATTGATAATAATTAAAAAAAAAAAAATAATAATAATAATAATAATAATAAAAAAAAATAAAAAACAATAATAAAAAACAACAACAACAACAACCACCGCCATCGCCACCGCCACCGCAATGGCTGGTACTGTAGTATTGAACGTTATATTCGACGAAAACTATCTCCGTTACTCAGCTCCCATTTCATTTGTTTTTTCAATGTGAATATAGCGACGAAGATTGTTTTCGTCGAAGATAAAGTTTAATGCCACCAGTCTAAGTGACCTCTCATCCTTTTATTAATCCTCATTTTTTAATCTTTATTTTTGTCCTCATTTTTAATCCACTTCTTTTAACCCTAATCTTTAATCCTAATCTTGAATACTAACCTTTAATTCTAACCATTAATCATCATTTTTTAATCATCATCTTTAACTCTAATCATTAATCTTCATTTTTAATCCTCATCTTAAACCTCATTTTTTAATCCTTATCTTTTAATCCTCATCTCTAATCCTAATCTTTAATCCTAATCTTTTAATACTAATTTTTAATCCACATCTTTAACCCTAATCTATAATCCTCATCTGTTAATCCCCATCTTTCGTCCTCATCTTTTAATCCTCATATTTAATCCTCATCTTTAATCCTCATCTATAATCCATTTTTTTTAAACAGAAAATAAAATTACCAAAACTTGGGATATTCTCTTGTTGCCATGAAACAGACGACCTTTATGTTTCATTAAGGTGGTAATTCTTTTTTGTTACATTGGAGATCCTTGATTCCTCCAGAGTATGACAGGAAACAGGACCAGAAAAGCAAAAATAATGGTGTTCTGTTGTTGCTTGGAATAGTTTGGAGGATTCATTTGCTCCAGATTTACCAACACAAAACTTCCCCATTAATAATCATGGAGGAATCAGTAACTCACCATTATACCCTCAAAAGGAACTCTTGATAATTATATAGTATGGAAGTACGGTGTTGGCAAATCTGAAGAAAATAAGGTATTTATTGAAAGAATTACCGTTTCGTAGCAGTGTTGCCAGATCCGGTTAGGTCCCAGTATTTAGCCCTGGTCATTTTCTGTACTTTACCACGGTTATTTCCCGGTAATTTGCCGAGGTTATGTCCCGGTAGTTAGCCCAGGTTAGGTCCAAGTAGTCTGCTGTGGTCTAGGTTAGGTTAGGTAAGGTCAGGTAATTTCAAAATGCCCCATTTGAATATGCCCTATCTTGGAAATGGGGCAATTGCGGAGGAAATGCCATAGAAGAAAATAGTTTTAGAATGGTCTAAATAAGTGAGTAATGAAGGTAGAAAATAGTCTTAGAATTGTCGAAATAACTGGGTAATGAATGTAGAAAATAGTCTTAGAATGGTCTGAATAAGTGGGTAATGAAGGTAGAAAATAGTTTTAGAATGGTCTAAATAAGTGAGTAATGAAGGTAGAAAATAGTCTTAGAATTGTGTAAATAGGTGGGTAATGAAGGTAGAAAATAGTCTTAGAATGGTCTAAATAAGTGGGTAATGAAGGTAGAAAATAGTTTTAGAATGGTCTAAATAAGTGAGTAATGAAGGTAGAAAATAGTCTTAGAATTGTGTAAATAGGTGGGTAATGAAGGTAGAAAATAGTCTTAGAATGGTCTAAATAAGTGGGTAATGAAGGTAGAAAATAGTTTTAGAATGGTCTAAATAAGTGGGTAATGAAGGTAGAAAATAGTCTTAGAATTGTCGAAATAACTGGGTAATGAATGTAGAAAATAGTCTTAGATTGGTCTGAATAAGTGGGTAATGAATGTAGAAAATAGTTTTAGAATGGTCTAAATAAGTGAGTAATGAAGGTAGAAAATAGTCTTAGAATGGTCTAAATAGGTGGGTAATGAAGGTAGAAAATAGTCTTAGAATGGTCTAAATAAGTGGGTAATGAAGGTAGAAAATAGTTTTAGAATGGTCTAAATAAGTGGGTAATGAAGGTAGAAAATAGTCTTAGAATGGTCTGAATAAGTGGGTAATGAAGGTAGAAAATAGTCTTAGAATGGTCTAAATAAGTGGGTAATGAAGGTAGAAAATAGTCATAGAATGGTCTGAATAAGTGGGTAATGAAGGTAGAAAATAGTCTTAGAATGGTCTAAATAAGTGGGTATTGAAGGTAGAAAATAGTCTTAGAATGGTCTGAATAAGTGGATAATGAAGGTAAAAAATAGCCTTAGAATGGTCTGAATAAGTGGGCAAATGGAGGTAGAAAATAGTCTTAGAATGGTCTAAATAAGTGGGTAATGAAGGTAGAAAATAGTCTTAGAATGGTTTGTCAAAATAAGTGGGCAATGAAGGTAGAAAACCCGTACGCCATAACGGCAATTCTTTCAATATTTATCGATAATAATTCCTCCATACAATTCCAAGCAACAGGCCACCTATATGTGTGTTCTCCTGGTAATATTCAGGTTGGACATGGACTTTCCCTTGGCGGGTCATTACACGGCGTGCAGTTACATGACCTCGCCTGACCTGGTGACACGTGGTGACCCCCGCCTCCTGGGCCCGCCTGACCTCCGTGTGGCCTCCGCTGCTGCCCTCCACGCCGCACCACAACCTGACCTCACCGTCAAACACGAATTGACCAGGTGAGTTGATGCTACACGAATCAACCAGATGTTATTGTCAAGGAGGTGCGGGAATAGGGGGACACACTTGAGTGGGAGGGGGTTTAGGGGGGTGTGGGGGTTTATGGGAGGAGTCGGGTGGGTTTGGGGGGCTGCGGGAGCAGGGGGATAGGCTTGTGGGGGTGGGAGGGTGGGGTTAGGAGGGTGCGGGAATCCGGGACAGGCTTTCTACCCCCCCCCCCCAAGCCAGTCCCCCTATTCCCGCACCCCCACCTTCCACCCCAAGCCTGTCCCCCTACTCTCGCACCCCCACCCCCCACCCCAAGCCTGTCCCCCTACTCCCGCACCCCCTTAAGTTGTCATTCATTGAGGGACCTTTTAATGTAGTAAGAACATTGAAGGTAAATGAGTCCTTTTAGGGGAAATTTTGTGTTGGTAATTCTGGAGCAACTGAATTCCCCCAAACTATTCCAAGCAACAACAGAACACCATTATTTTTGCTCCTCTGGTCCTGTTTCCTGGCATACTTTGGAGGAATCAAGGCACTCCATTGTAACTAAAGCGAATTACTCCCTTAATTAAATATTGCCACGATTCGACACACTCACGTTTATGGAAGGAGCTTTTTTTCGTGGTATGTTCAGGAGGAATCAGAAGCCTTCAATTTTCTTCATACACGAACACAGGGTCCTTAAGGGCAGATTCTCTTGTTGGTGAATAGGAAGGTCTATGATTTCTCCTAACTATGCCAGAAAACAAACGCCCTCAATGGTTCTTAATAGGGGATCTGTCTCTTGGCATAGTTTCGAGGAATCAAAGACCTTCTATTTCACCAACAAAAGAATTTCCTTGGTGGTTAATTGAAGGGCTACTGATACCTTGATTTTTTTTTTTTTTTTTTTATCTTTCGACACTGGACATAGGCTTCATCAAGCCCGTTACCGTGGCCCAGGTCAACTGATACTCACACACACACACGTCACGACTTCCGAACTGGTACCCAGCCACAGAGGGAGGGATGTGAGGGTTATTCCCAAATATTGCAGCTGTTATGGTACCAGCGAGGGTGTTTTACGACGTTCGGTGACCTTATAGTTAGTGCCTCAAACTCAAATCGGAAGAGTAAATATTTTCAGGCCCTCACCTGAGAGGATCGAACTCCCGACCTCCAGGTTACGAGTCCAGAATACTAACCACTCGGCCACCTCCCCTCTGATTAATGGGCTAATACACTTTTGGTATTTTAGAGGGCCTTGACTCCTTCATAATATGCCAGGAAACAGGACCAAATTAACAATTGGAAGAGTTTCGAGGTATTAGTTGCTTCAGATATACCAACAAAACTGTACTGCCCCTTTCACCTTTATAATGTAGAGAGATATTACAGATAATAATTTTCATTTTTATCTTTAGCTTTCTTTCCTGAGTTCGTTTACAGATATAATTTTTAATTACAATAAGTTCAATTACAAATTTTTCAGAGATGGAAAGGTCAGCATAAAAATATAATTAAGGGGACAGTATACTTTTTTTTTTTTCATAAGAGCGTCTTGATTCCTCCAAAGTAGTGCCAGGAAACATTATTTTCTAGCTTAGCAAAAATGGTGGTGGCCTCTTGCTTATAAGTGGTTGATGGAATGATTCAGAAACTTTGTTGGTATTGACGATGGCGTAGTACTGGTACACTTGAGCTTGTAAATTCGCGACCACGTACTGTTTTTGTCGACCTCAGGAATACGTAAACACCACTGTGACATCAAGGGCTCGTCACAACTGCAATATTTAGTACACTAATATTAATCTTAGCACCAAATTTTTCTAGTAATGTTATTTGCTAATACGTGAATCAATCAGAAGAACAATGCCTACGCTGTGTTCAGAATTGCGACAATTTTGGATGGAATGTTACGTATATTAATGTCCAAAGTTATTTATAGGGATCATAAGTATGTAATGGAAAAGGGAACATACATTTCCTTTTGTATTTACATACTTATGGTCCCTACAAATAGTTGTGGAAGATAATACAATTAATGTTTCATCAAGATTTGTTGCAATTCATATTTTGGCAACTGTATGTAATATGTATGTACTGTATGTATGTATGTATGATTTGAGTACCGATGCCGTGTTTACGATTTCCTGAGGCCGACTGTAAGTACAGTATATATATATATATATATATATATATATATATATATATATATATATATATATATATATATATATATATATGTATATATATATATATATATATATATATATATATATATATATATATATATACATACATACACATATATATACATATATATATATATATATATATATATATATATATATATATATATATATATATATATATATATATATATATATATATATATATATTATTATTATTATTTTTTTTTTTTTTTTGCGGAATGGCGTCAAACAATTGATGGGCTACAAAACATAAGGGTTGACAGGATACTTGAAGATATAATGGCCACGGACACACACACACATACACACACTCAAGTAAACCTAACAAAGCGAAACACGAGAATACAGACGAATAATTTCCTTATAAACTATTTAAATCCACCAAAACGAGGGTGGCGTACCAGAAGTTCCTCCCCAACATGGTATGGCTCAGCAGGTGTCGACAAAGCATATCAAGCGGCAGGCCCCGGGGCAGCAAGTGTTGAACAGTGGAGTAGGCCCATGGAGGGAGTATACGTGGAGGCGCCATGGCTCACTAATCCAGGGGAGTAAATTGAAGCCGCCGAACTGTCATTTTCGGCGCCTTCAATATGGCGGACACCAAGATATGTTTCAGTAAAAGTGGACTTCTGACCTGACATACAAAGGTATGCGCCATCTTGAAGGCGCCGGAAATGACAGATTGGTGGCTTCACAAATCAGGTCCTACTGGCGACTCCACCTATACTACCTCCATGGTTAAGAGAGTGCACGAGAGTGAAGTGTAGGGACGGATGGGGAGGGGCAGACCGAGAGTGAGGTGGAAGGATGGAGTTGAGAGGTATGTGAAGGAGGAGGGACGCCAGTTAATTAACGGGGAACAGGGGTTCATGGAGGTGATTCATTTGTGGCCATCCCTTCGCGGATTAATTAAGGCATCTGGCAATAGATAGATAGATAGATAGATAGATAGATAGGTATTGGAGAAGTCAGTCACAGCAATTTGCCATCAAGCTTGTAGAACTCTTCGTTTTCTTTGCAAGTTGGTAATTTTCCTTATCTATACGTAAGACTAAGAGTAAAGCAACTATAGAACTGGGAAGTGTCGAGGTGGGGTGGGACTTATTTGTGAATTAATCATCTTAATTAATTAACTTGGAAATCGTCTCCTTCAAATACAAACTGTTTAAGTCAGTTTTTGTTTCTGCTTGTAATATTTTGATTCTGTCATAAGATGTGGTTTAGACAAAAATCCAGAAATCGATGTTGAAAATTTCTTAGGCCATTTGTTTATGAGGGTAATGAAATAAAACTTTCAGATCAGAGCTGACTCGGCGACTTGAGTGCCGAGCACCTCACCAGGACTTCACACCTCGATCAGACACCACTACCAGACCAGATAACACTAGAACCGACATCAACAGAACCGACAACACTAGATCCGACACCACCAGGGCAGACTTCCTTCCCGTGGAGTTGCGCGCAGCAGAACTGGTAAGGCGGGATCTGCGCACTGCTAAACTGCGCACCCACGAAGGGTTATCGGGTCACAACCACCACCACCCCCACCGGGACGATATTATAAGGCCAACCACGGGGCTCAAACTTGGTGGGGTAAGTACTCGACCCTCAGACATAGAGAACGACCCCACATTCGTTGTTCTGGCGGACTCAAACGCTGGCAGTTCTAGTAGGAGGACCAGGTTGGTATGGACTAAAACCATATATCAAAACATTCATAAACAATTTGCCTATGTTCTTTTTCAACTTATATTATTATGATTCAATTATAAGGTGTGATTCAGGCAGACATTCAGAAATCTAAGAACAATTACGAGGACGGTTATTTGACAACTGCAAAGAGCCAGTGTTCTCACATCTCAAGTCTCCATTTCAACCATTTGCCTTAGATTGCAAAGCCAGGGAGTATTATCTCTTACACTTATGTGCTTGAGTTATTCTAGCTCGAGAATTGATAGTTCATGTATAGCTTAAACGCTGAAACTTAATAAAGTTTTGAAAAGAATAGGGAAGTATGATGGTGGGGGTTGGAAGGAAGAAGGATAGAAGGGTAAAATGAAAGAGACAGGAGAGGCAAGATGAATAAATAATTAAAATAAAAAAAGAATAAGTGAAGCCCCCTTCACACATTCACAATATCCATCCCTTATCTATTACACTAGTACTACGAACACTATTAGCAACTCTGTCGGGATGGACATCGTGAATGCGTGGCCGGGGAGCATATTATCCAAGTCTGGAAGGGTATATGTCAGTGCTTGATTTGGTTAGGTTAATTAAGGTTAGGTCCAGTTTAGGTTAGGTTAGGTTAGGTCAGGTTAGGTTAGGTTCTTAATAGGTAAAATAAGCTGGGAAAGAGAATAAAACTATTTCAAAGATTATCCCATGGTTGGTTTTATCGTTATAACCCAAACGTTATTCTCCTTCCAACCGCCTCGATTTTGGCCCGGCAGTAAGCAGTAGCCCGCCAGACTTGGATAATATGCGGCTGGGGCTTCAGGTGAGAAAAGACAAAGTAGTTCCCCAACTTTGACTTTGTTTTGTAGGGATCGAGAGAGCACCGTGGCCATGACTAAGGAGGAGCGACGCCGCAGGAGACGAGCAACCATCAAGTACCGCACCGCTCATGCCTCCAGGGAACGCATGCGTGTCGAGGCCTTTTTAACGTGGCCTTCACTCAGCTGCGTAAGTTGCTGCCCACGCTGCCCCCAGACAAGAAGCTCTCCAAGATTGAGATCCTACGTCTTGCCATCTGTTATATTGCTTATCTCAACCACGTCCTCGATGTATAGAATCAAGCTTAGGATCCTTCACTTTGAGGTCTAAGACTAACGTTATTTTTATTTGTTAATTTATTTATGAATCTATTTATATATTTATCATACCTCCACCTCTGGACTGTAGCTTGGCAGTAGCCCGTGAATCTTGATAGGTCCCAAGATGTATACAGTACTGGTACTGATGTCCTACACCTCTGATACTGATGATAAAGTAAATGATCAACATACTCGTATTGCTTTGGATTCTTGGTACCGAGGTATGGAATCCGTACACTCTAAATGAAGTAGAATAATTCCTTTTTTTGGCACTGATGACATGATAGCATTCCCTTCTTCCTCTTCTAACCTAATAGAATGTATAAGTATGAATTCGTCTGATGTATTCGATGGAGTATAATTCTTTAATTGTTCTGGGACTGAGGTATGGAATCCGTACACTCTAAATGAAGTAGAATCATTCCTTTTCTTGGCACTGATGACATGATAGCATTCCCTTTTCCTATTCTAACCTAAAAGAAATAATAAATTTTGTAAGAGTTCGTCTGATGTAGTCGATGGAGTGTATGAATCTTTTCTTGGTGAAATGGAAGGACTCTGATTCTTCCACACTATACCAAGACACCTATCTCTTATTAGTGGCATTGAGGGCGTGTGTTTTCTTGCATTGTTAAGAGGAATCAGTAGGCTTTCAATTATAGAAACAATTATAAAACCATAGAATCTCCCCTACAGGACCCTGTGGTCGTGTATCGGAATTGGAGGCTTTTTAGACTTCCTCCTGACTATGCCACGAAACACGCTACTTCCATATAGATGATGTTTCGTGGCAAAGTTTGAAAGACTCATTAACCTCCAATTTTCTGACTACATCACGGGGTCCCTTAGGTGTTCAGGGATTATATATATATATATATATATATATATATATATATATATATATATATATATATATATATATATATATATATATATATATATATATATATATATATATATATATATATATATATATATAATTTTCATTGTTATCTTTGTTTTCTTTCATTATATTACTGCAATTGTTTTCTTATATTTATTCATATATTCCTATCATCTTCCCACCATGTATCTGATAACTTCATGGTCTTTAGCGACAACGCTCCCCAAAGTGTTGGGGCTTGTACTAAAGGTGAATAAGGAACTTAAAAAATAATGTTTTGACGTTCTCATATGATATTATTTTTTTGAATAGTGTGTAGCTACTTGTAGTAAATTAGAAGATGGTACTTAATCTATTTATTTAAAAGTTTCCCAGCAAACCAACAGAGGGAAGCTGTCAAACGTTATTATTTTGGTCTGTACAAACCTGGCTTTTGCTTCACGTCTAAGGCGTTAAAGCGAATATTTCTGTGCAATAGTAAGGTTGAAAGATGTTTACACTCAGTTAGTGCTGAGTTCAATTTATGTCAGTCAGTGTACAATTGGCTCCACTAATAACGAACACAGCTTCTGGTGAGTTTGGCTAAATGTGGCACCACTGTGTTTGATTACTTGTAGCAATAGTAAATGAATGGACAGAACTAACTCCTGTTATATTATCCATCATAAGGACGCTATGTAAACAAACACAGTGTTGCCACACTTCGCCAAACTCACCAGACGTTGTGCTCGTTATTAGTGGAACCAACTGTACAGACTGGTGAGGGCTGGTTCTATCCAGAAATGAGGAATCTGGCATCCTCTACCACACCCTGGCCTGTTCTGTCTGTCTCCTTACTCTCATCCCTTCTGGGTAGCCGACGAGATCGCCCGATCGGGTGGCATAACAAGGAAGACTACAGACGGTGGGAATGCTGGCCCAGGGATACAAGCCCGTGAGCCAGCAGTCCCCTCGTCTGCTGCCTTCGAAGAAACTGATCTCACTATCACCCTGACTCCCATTCGGGGGTCCGAGCATCTGCGCGGCTTCGGTCAACCAGACTCGGGACTGCTCGGCCAGACAGTCTGGGGAACTACAACAACAACAACAACAACTGTACAGAAAGTTACGATAGCTCTGTATTGGGTTTCTGTCAAATTCGTTGGATATTAAAATCACTGTGAAAATAATAATAATAATAATAATAATAAACGGTTTTATTAAGGAGAGTGGCAGGCTGGAGCTGAAAATATACAGTTATAAATAGATGTACATATATAAATAAAAGTAATAGAAATAAACATAAAATATATACAAGGATATAAGGCAGTATATTGATTAAACTTGGTGTTGTTGAGTAGATGTACGATGGTGGGGATGGCACTGTTCTTATATCTATCAGTGCAGGCTCTTATAGGCTGTAGTTTGTTGGTGTGACGAAGTGCACGAGGTGGACGAGGTATTGTAGGTGGAAGGAAGTGTCGGTGACGTGGATGTTGTAGTAGTCCCTGGCCGAATGATAGTAGTGTCTGATGGTGGAGCTGACTGAGGGATAACATGTTGAGGGAGGAGAGAGCATTGTTGTACCCTGTGTACTCACCACCCAGTATTATTCTACCCGCCCTTTTCTGCACTCTCTCCAGTTGATGTTTCTGGGTGGTGTTAATAGAGGATGACCAGGCTGGTGACGCATAGGTAAGCTTGGGTAGTATGAAGGAGCTATAGATGGTACTGAGCTCCAACATGGGTGTCCCAAGTGACCTCAGTCGTCTTAACATGTAGAGACGGTACGAGGCTGACTTGACCGTGTTATTTCCATGTTCCTTCCAGTTGAGTTTGTGGTCGATGGTGATACCCAGGAGTTTGGTGGACTGAACAAACTGGAGAGGATGGTCACCCACAGTCAATGATGGTGGTTGTACTTGGGTGGTGGTGGTGTTGAAATGCATACCTACGGTCTTATCATGGTTGATGGTGACCTTGTTGACCGTAGTCAATACAGTCTGTCGAGCAGGAGCTCCATGACAGACAGATAAAAATAAATGTGTAAATTCATCATGACCTAGAGCAAAGATTCATTATAATCATACAGTTGTATCAAATGAAATCAAACAGCAAACAAAAGCATACATTAAGAACTGAATTCAAGCTACCAAAAAAAAAAAAAAACATAAACAAATAGTACACACAAAAGCATACAGTAAAACAGAATAAATAAGTAAAAACCAAAATTAATCAGTAGACCAAGCCAAAGGAAACAGTAAACCAAAATCAAATTGAAATTAAATGAACAGTAAAACTCCCAGCAAAGTAAATAAAAAAAAAAAAAAAAAAAAAAAAAAATGTGTGTGTATTCCTTCGTCTGTGTGTGTCTGTGTGTTCCTTCGTCTGTGTGTGTGTGTGTGTGTTCCTCTGTGTGTGTCTGTGTGTGTGTATATATGTGTGTGTATGTGTGTGTGAATTTTTTCGAATGTGTATGTGTGTGTATTTCTTCTTCTGTTTGTGTGTGTGTGTATCTATGTGTGTGTGTGTATTCCAATGTGTGTGTGTGTGGCTACTCCTTCGTCTGTGTGTGTGTGTGTGTGTGTGTGTGTGGATTCCTATGTGTGTGTGTGTATTCCTTCGTCTGTGTGTGTGTGTATTCCTATGTGTGTGTGTGTGTGTGTGTGTGTGTATTCCTATGTGTGTTTGTGTGTGTATTCCTTCGTCTGTGTGTGTGTGTATTCCTTCGTCTCTGTGTGTGTGCGTGTGTATTTCTTCGTCTGTGTGTGTGTGTGTGTGTATCCTTCGTCTGCGTGTGTCTGTGTGTGTGTGTGTGTGTATCCTTCGTCTGCGTGTGTCTGTGTGTGTGTGTGTGTATGTCTTCGTTTGTGTGTGTGTGTGTGTATTCCTTCGTCTGCGTGTGTCTATGTGTGTGTGTATTCCTTCGTCTGTGTCACTGTGTGTGTGTGTCTGTGTGTGTGAGTGTATTCCTTCATCTGTGTGTGTGTGTATTCCTTCGTCTGTATAACTGTGTGTGTGTGTCTGTGTGTGTGAGTGTATTCCTTCGTCTGTATGTGTGAGTATTCCTTCGTCTGTGTGTGTGTGTGTGTATTTCTTCGTCTGCGCCTGTGTGTGTGTGTGTATTCCTTTCGTCTGTGTATGTGTGTGTGTGTACTCCTTCGTCGATGTTTGTGTGTGTGTGTACTCCTTTGTGTGTGTGTGTGTGTGTGTGTGTGTGTGTGTGTGTGTATTCCTTCGTCTGTGTTCTTACATATTTGTTCTTACCTATTTGTATCTTTACAATCATCATATTTTTCTTGAAAGTTATGTATGTTTTTGACACACACCATTTCTTCTGTAAATTTGTTCCATTCGTCTATTACTCTATTTGGAAAACTATATATATGTCAGTCAGAAAAGAAACCTTATTTATGTCTTCCTTATGTAAAAAGTCTGGAAAAAATTCAGTCAGTTAGTAGAGAACTTGATGTAAACATAGCCTTCAAATATACTTCTAGCATCAAAACCACTCTTGTAAGAAATAATGCCACTGTTCAGCCCCAAGCAGGAGTATACAAAATTCCTTGCAAAGACTGTGACTTAGTTTATATAGGTGAAACTGGGAGATCTTTAGATGTTAGATGGAAAGAACATAAACGAGATATGACGAATTGTAACACAAATAATGCTAACTTTGTCCATGCATATGACAACAACCACTGTATTGATTGGAATTCTTGTAAAATGATAATTAAGTGCAACAATTTCAAGAAACGTAGAATATTAGAATCAGTATGTATACAACACTATAAAAAACTTTAACTTAAATGAAGGTATGTTCAAACTAGATTCATTAATGAGAGCACTAGTGGTCAAATCCCTCCCAGATGTGGGGTCGGGTCCCTGAAGAATGGCCAGGTCAGGTCGGTTGGGTGAGGTGAAGTGAGGTGTGGTCTGTCTGTCATCAGAACACACCTTGTCCCTCCCTCCCCCTGTCAGCTACTTATTTTCCTTTCATGTTTCATTCAACTCTGTACAGCTGAAGAGGGAGGTAGTTGCCTCCGAAACGTCCAAATTAAATACTTTTTGTCTATAAAAAGTGGGGTTTTCTTAGAATGTATACATGTTTCTCACTTTTTCATTTATATGATCATTTGGTGTCAATTACTTATTTATCGTTAACCCTAAGTCTGTTTCTTTCTCTGCTTCATTTTATAATTTGTTTCCAAGTTTTTATTGCCAATTTGGTCTTCTCTCACTTTTTCCAAACTTAATAAAATTAAGTTAATTGTGTACGTGTAAGTGTGAGAGAGATTGAGAAAGAGAGAGAGGAAGGTAGTGAAATACAGAGAGAGAGAGAGAGAGAGAGAGAGAGAGAGAGAGAGAGAGAGAGAGAGAGAGAGAGAGACTGTTGTGTGTGTATAGCAAATATGCATGGAACTGAATAAACTAATTTATAAATAAATGAATATATAAGTAAGAAAACAAAGATATAAAAATAAATTTGTGTTTGTTGTCCCTCCTTTCTTTCTATTCTCTCTCTCTCTCTCTCTCTCTCTCTCTCTCTCTCTCTCTCTCTCTCTCTCTCTCTCTCTCTCTCTCTCGTCTCTCTCTCCTTCCTTCGTGCTTGATGTCCAATAGAAATAAATAAATAAAATAATATGTTTCAATTTCTTTAGTAAATAAGAAAATATATAGATATTTTTAAATTATCCCATAAAATAAATGAAGTCTGATATTTATCAATAATTAATTAAGGTGTAAGAAAATATACAAAAATAAAAATTCAGGTTAGAATAATTATAAAAAATATCAGTTAAGGGTAAAAGGAAAGAAATAATAAAGATAAAGAAATTATTATATAAAAATAGATAAGTGTTTGTTGTCCCTTCTTTCCTCCTATTTCCCCCCCACCTCTCTCTTCTCTCTCACTCTCTCTCTCTCTCTTTCCCACCTTTGTATTCTCTCTCTCTCTCTCTCTCTACTCTCTCTCTCATCTCTCTCATCTCTCTCTCTCTCTCTCTCTTCCTTCATGCTTGCTGTCTAATAATTATAATAAATAAATAAATATTAATAATGTGTTTCAATTTTCCCTTAGTAAAAAAGAAATGTATAAATACTTAATAAATATCCCATGAAATAAATTGGTTTGGTGGCAATATTGGAACAACTTGATTCCTCCAAAGAAATTCCAGGCAACAGGGTAGATACCATTATGATATTAATTAACCCCCAGAGTCCGGGCAGCGGGATTTCCCGCTCGGTCGACAGAGGCCGGCAGACGGGAAATCCCGCTCTGTCGACAGAGTCCGGGCAGCGGGAAATCCCGCTTTTGGTAATTTATGGGGAAAAAACGCCAAATTTGTCGGGATTTTTTTTGATCTGGCTATACTTCACTCACCAGACCTTTTCATCCCCACATTCAATCAGTGTGTGCTTGACCGTGACAATGGCTGGGCGTAGTGAAGAAAATACGGGCTCGTTCGATTCGGTGCATCCTACCGCGCTGCCGGGCGCACCCGGCTCCTGTAACCTCCACTCCGCGGGTGCAACCAGCTAGATTGAGTCACAGCCCAACGCTCACAAAGCTAATTCATTCGAAGCTGTGGTGTTGGTTGTGGTAATACTGGACCAATTGGATTCCTCCAAACTATTCCATACAACAGGATTGATACAATTATATTTATTAATTAATTCTCTTCTCACTGACATACTTTGGAGGAATCAAAGTACTGTAAAGGATCCCAGATTTCCATAGGGTAATTGTGGAGCAAACTGATTCCTCCAAACTGTATTATTCCTGCATTAAGTTGTGTTGCCTGAGATACCTTGGAGCACCCAAA